>CM016625.1:30945896-31224692 GCA_005393395.2 Gossypium australe | reverse complement strand
TACACTTTTATATTTGTTTCATATATCTTAAGTATTTAATCTATTGGGCCTTTTATAAAAAGGTAAGTAATTTTTCGTTATAAGGTATGTTCGCAATATTGAATTAAAAATGAATTGCAAACTGAAAGGATATGAAATGGATATAAATGATAAACTAGATAAATATGTGCACAAAGGAGCTATAAAATTATAGAAATAATGAAGTTCATGATCCAAATAATGAGGAAATTTCGAGGACGAAATTTTTTAGGGGGGAAGAATTGTAACAGCCCAATTTTAATAGTGTCGGAACAGTGATTCGAGATCACTAAATCTGACGAAAAGTTAGAAAATTTTGTTAATCGATAATTATAAGTTAAGTGTGATTTTAGAAATATTTTAAAATTAGTGAATTTTGTGAACTGAAAGAATTAATTAGAAAAATTGGGCCAAAAACGAGGTATTGAGACCTCGAATTTATAAAGTGAGCCATAAATATTTCTAAAAATATTTATGGAGTGTCATTAAGTTATTATTAAACTTCCGTTAGAAAATTTTAACGTTTGGGTAGGAAATTAAATGAAAAGGACTAAATTGAAATTAAAGTAAAAGTTCAATTATAGATTAAAAGAAATTATGAAGGATCAAAATGGTAATTATACCATTTTGTATAGTGAGGCGGTATACCATAGAAAAATCTGAGATTTTTAAGGATTATTATTATATTATTATATTATTATTATTATATTATTATATAAACAAACAAAAGGAAAGAAAGAGGAAAAAAAAAAAAAAGAGAACAGAATAGGCAAAAAAAACAGAGAGCATACGAAACAGGGGAGAAGGAAAGAAAAGAAAAAGGAAAACTAGGGATTTAAAGCTTGAAGTTTAAATTGGTAAGTCAATCAAGTCCTATTCTCTTAATTTTGATGTTTTAGAAGCTTTAAAGCAAGATTTTGATGAAACTAAGTTGATATTTTGAGAGTTTTTAGGTTTTCAAGTGTAGTTGATGTTGAAGAAAAAGATGAATCAGGGATTAAATTGAATGAAATTTAAGTTAGAATTAGTAAGAGGATTAAATTGTAAAGTATGCTATAAGCTGTGTTAGAGGGATTAATTTGGAAGAAATTAGAAATTAAAGTTTTAATATGAATATTAGATAGTCAAGTTGAATATGGAAAAAATTTAAAAAGAAGCAAAGTATGAATTAAGTTAAGAAAATAAGTAAACTTAATCAGGATTAAATTGTAAAATGAGTTATAAGAAAACAGTTTTGGGACAGCAGCAGTAAGGTAACTTTGAAAAATCACAAAAAATGGTAGAAATGGAATTAAAAGTTGAATGAGATATGAAATTAAAGCTTATTGAGTCTATTTTCATATGAAAGAAACAGAGAAAGAAAATAAATTCTGTATTTTGAGATATATAGATTTTGGTAAGACTGGTTCAGAGTGAATTCGAGATCCCCTGTTCTGACTTGGAAAAATCATCAAAAATTGTATAAAAATAATTTGGGAACATAATTTATATGGTTAGATTCCTTAATTATTCTAGTTTTATAAGAAATAAGCTATAACATCATCTGAATTCTATATAAAAAGATAATTAATTTTTAGTGAAGAAGGGTCGGAACTGCCAGACAGCAGAACAGGGGTGACTTTAAAGAATAAACTGTACTAATTGGCCACACCAAAAATTCTGGAAAACTTATGGTAAGAATATATGTGAGTCTAGTTTCAAATAAAATTAACGGATCTTAATTTGGAGTTCTGTGGCTCAAGATAAAAATAATTTAGTGACCATGACACGGATGGACAGCTTGAATATTCACATAAGCAAATATTGAAAATTATTGACAATGTTACTTATAGCATGTTATATACATTAAGGATGTGGAATGGAGAGGAGGAGGAGGAAAATATGTATGAATATTCGGCTAGCATGGCTAATTTGTAATGTTTTAGGCTCAGGGACTAAATTGAGTAAAAGTAAAACTTTATGATTAGTTTTGTAAAAATGTTAGAAATGACCAATTTACATGGAATGGATTATTTTATTATTGAAAATTGCAAAATTGAATGAAATTATTAATTTAGATTAAGATCGGTTGAAAAATCGATGAAAATAGAAAATTTTCAAAATGCCCTTAAATCTTGGTATTTCTGCAAATTTAGCCAGGTAAGTTCGTGTAACTTTAATTATGTGATATAAAGAAATATAAGTTGATAATATGTGAAATATTGATATGATGAATTAATTAATTTACGTTTATGAATAAACGGCAAGAGAATGATATTTATCATGACATGTAAATATGTGATTATATTTAATATGTAAATAAAAGGTAATTAAATATGTTGAGACGAGAAATAAATTCAAGTAAGACATGAAATGAGAAAAATAAATATGTTTAAGGGATAATATGTTTGATTTTGATTGGTTTCAAATATAAATGCTAGATGAAATAAAATGTCTAATAAATAAATTTGTAATTCCGGTAATGCCTCGTACCCTATTCCAACATCGAATACGGGTAAGGGGTGTTACAGTCATTCTTTATTATCATCGAGTGTACATTATCACCATTCGCTAAGTATGACCATTCTTACGTTTAAACCGATTTTTGTTATTTTAAAGGTTACATCGAACTTTTTTCCTCCCACTTTTTATCCAAGTCCATAAAAGGGTTTTTTTAAACAAGGCAATGCTTCGCGTTTAGAAGTTCGAGGAATCGTGCCCAATCTTGCTGGGTTTCAATTTTCCGTTTGTCTAGACGACTAAATATCCTTTAAAGATTTTAACCGTGTTTTCTTAAATAAGGCAATATTTCATGTTTGGAAATTCGAGAAATCGTGCCCAATCGTGTTGGGTTTCGGTTTTTTAGTTTGGCCGAATAGTGGAATACCCTTTTAAAATTGCAATGCATGAATTTTGGAAATCATGAAATGATCTTGGTATCGAGGGTTTGAAACATCGTATCCTATCGTGCTGGATGTGGTATTTCATCTTTTCGGAACAAGAGAATTTCGATATCTAATTCGAATTATCCAAACATTTTCTAAAAGATTCATATTGTAAAATCTCTTCCAATTTTCGATGTTAGGGCATTAACCAGTCAACAAGGTACCAATTTTGGGTGTTGCGAGAGTGCTAATCCTTCATCGTGCGTAACCGACTCCCGGTCCTGTTTTCTTAAAATTCGTAGACCAAAATGTTTTCTAAAGTGTCCCAATCGCACTTCAAAAAAAAGATTGGTGACGACTCCATATTTTTAAAGTCAGCCCGTTTTCCAAACAAAAAATAGTTTCGACAAGGGTGAGAGAAAAAAAAGTTAATTCTTACCTTAGAGTGGGATACTTTTGTCCTCTACATGGTAATCATTGTGAGTATCTCGATTATGTGGGAATGTGCGAAGGTGTTTAAGGTGTAACCCCTCATTGTTGCTAATAGACTCTAGCTGATGTCCTTGCTTAGTAGAGGTGATCCTACTATTTTCTCATTGCTCCTATTTTCTAATTCCTTCATGGGTACTACTACTAGTCTTGATGGGGATTTGCCAGATTTGTTCTTCAAGACATCCTTTATTTTTGGGTTGGTTCATTTATAAAGACTTTCTTACACTGTATTGCATGGCATAATGTAAATGAATAAATGTTTTCAATATTAACAATATGTTTTTGGAACATTTATTTTTTGTTTAATCAACACTTGGATAAATAATTTTTTAATCAATCACATGGATAATAATTAAAAATTCTATTTTATTGCAATTAAATTTATATTAAAATGTTACAAGTAATGCATTTAAAGGTGTTTAATTTTTTTGAAAAATTTTAAAGATTTTGTGTACCCTTAAATTTAAAAAATTACAATTAATTATCCGAATTCAACCAATGATGAAGTTATGCATATACAACCAAAAAAATGTAATTAACTTAGTTTAAATTTTGAAGATTTTTTTCCAAAATTTTGGAATTATAATTTTATTTAAGATTTTTTAAATTTTTTTTACTAATTTTAAAATTATTTATTCATGTATTATATAAGAAAAATATTGTGATGTGAGCAATGAATAAAGGTGATTCTATGGAGGCAGAGATGAATTGAGATATATGTTGAAAATGATTTGGTAGTTGGAAGCCCAATGGTTTGATAGGCCCATTATATATTTCTAACTAGTTTTTATCAATTCATCAAAAATCCAGTAAAAGAAATATATCATCTTAGTAGAACCTAATGTTCAATAAAATAATTTAATTAAGTCAAGCTGTTAGCTTTTTGTCCTTTGAGAAACACATGTATGTCTATTTTCCAAACTTGACAGAATTACTGTCCAAGCCTCAAATTTGAAAATATTATGTTTTATTTTCAAAATATTATTTGTGAAATGAGCCATTTTATTAAAAATTAACTTATTATATTTAACTTTTATAAAAAAATTATTTAAAATAAAATAAAGGTTATCATAATAATATTATTAAAATTATGAAACAATGGTTTTTAAAAAATTAAAATTTATTATTAGCAAATAAAATAATTATATTTAGTTCTAAATTATTTGTTAATATATTAAATAATTTTATAATATAAATTCAATGCTTATAAAATTCAGTGTTTAATTTTTCAATTTATTAAATACATCATTATATAGTTCCTAGCCGACACTTGTTGGGTTGATTATTTGTTTATGTCAAATTATAGAGTAAAATTTGAATGTTAAAATATACTCTAAGTTTTTACACACTTTGTACATTTGAAATTTGATCTCTCTACTTTTTAGATTTAAAAATGTAGACCAACTATTACCACTATTTCGATTCTTCTATTAAAATCATTTGTGTAACATTTTGAAATTAAAAAAAAAAATTCACTTGGTAGTCATGTAACAATAAAAATAATGTTAAAAACGTTGATGTAAATTGTTTCTTAAAGCACCCATTCGAACTTGTCATGATAAAATATTTTCTGTTGGAATAATGTTCTTAAGAAAAATTGGCATCAACATTTTAATTAAAATAGTTAACAATATTAACTATTTAGACTAACTAATGACATTATAAAAGTAGATGGATCAAATTATGTCAAAGCATAAAAAATATAGATTAAATCTCAAGTTTTAGAATAACATACGGTCCAAAAATGAAAATTGACCATTGTTTATAATGTAAAAAAAAAAAAAAATCAGCAATGCAAACCAAATAGAAATAGGAAGCCATGTTTCAATCTCTAAGACGCTTAAGGCATTCAAATCATATATAACTACGTAATATTTTAACAAAAAATTTAACAATATTAACTGTTTGGATTTATTAATAACATTATAAAAATATAAGGACAAAATTATGCTAGAATTTAAAGTATAAAGATTAGATTTCAAATTTAAATAAAATAGGAGGACCAAAACTAAAATTTAATATTTTTATGTGATATATATATATATATATATATATATATATATATAGAACACCAAACTATACTTACATGTCAACTGCGGAAGGCCATAAAGACTAATATGGTTCCTGGCTAACGTTTCGTGTTAGTTTGATTATTTGTTTGTGTCAAATTATAGAGTAAAATTTTGAAGGTTAACATATGTTCTAAGCCCTTATACATTTGGAATTTTTATCCCTTTACTTTTATTTTCAAGAATTTAGTTCCTCTAGTTTTCGAATTTAAAAATTTAGGTCCAGTTGTTATCATCGTTAAAATTTTTCTATGAAATTCTGTGATGTCACATTTTGAAATTTAAAAAAATACACTTGGTAATTATGTAATAATAAAAAAATATTGACAATACTGATTAGAATTTTTTCTTTAAAAACACCCATTTGAATTTGTCAGTATAAAATAATTTTTTTCTATTAGAATAATTCTCTTAAGAAAAGTTGATATCAACATTTTGAATGAAATAGTTAAAAAATATCAATTAATTAGACTAAATAATTACATTATAAAAATAGAGAGATCAAATTATGTTAAAAATTAAAGTATATAGAAAAAATAATAATAGTTTATGTGCCAAAATTGAAATTTGATTATAAAATAATAATAAAAGAAGCAACACAAACTTAGAAGAAATGAGAAGTCACATGTTAATCTCTAAGATATTAGGGCATTCAAATGATATATAACCACATACTATTTTAATAAAAAGTTAATGGTATTAACTATTTAAGCTAATTAATAACATTAATAAAAATTAGGACTAAATTATGTTAGAAATTAAACTATTGAGACTAAATCTCAAATTTAGACATAATAGAGGGATCGAAAGTGAAATTTAACCATTTTTTAAAATGCAAAAAAAAAGGGTAAAAGGAAAGGACAAAGGTGGACACATGGCAGATGGACAATAACATAGACACTACTTTTATATATAGGTGTTAGTATGGTTCCTGCCCACCCTTCACGTTAAGTTTATAGAGTAAAAATTTGAAAATTAAGATATGTTTTATATCTTTATACACTTTGTATAGTTAGAATTTAGTTACATATTTTTATTTTCAAACTTTTAGTCCCTCTACTTTTTAGACTTGAAAATTTAGGTTTATTTTTCACCATCACTATATTGGTATACATGTAAGAAAAAAATGATGTCGAAAATATTGATTATGATTTTTTTCTTAAAAGTACACATTCAAACTTGTCACGATAAAAAAAAATTAATCTGTTGGGATATTGTTTTTAAGAAAAATTGATGTCAGCATTTTGAATGAAATAGCTAATAATAGTAACTATTTAAACTAATTAATGGCATTATAAAATTATGGCATAATGACTTTTTTGGTCATCCAACTTTACAAAAAAGACATTTGCTACATTCATTTAAATTTTCACCTTTTTAGCTCTTGAACTTGCATTGTTTGTCAAATCATCTCAAAATGGATGGAAAACTTCATATTTGTTAACTTTGCTGACATGGAATATATGTGAATTGCCATGTGTAAGCCACATTAGCAATTAATTAAATTTTTAAAAACTAAAAAAAAATAAATTCTTTTTACACTTTTTATACTTTTTAAAAACTAAAAAACATGTTTAAAAATAAATTTTTTAATTATGTTCTTGTAATGAATATTAATAATAATTTCTAGTAGGTGGTTGTTAGAATAGAGGTCCTTAGACAGATTTAGTCACAACTATAAAGTGCAACAAAGTTGTTGAAACTATAAATGCAATGAACCAAACATCTACGAAGTCATCACTAACATATTTAATTCTTTTATAAAGTTTGAGGGTGAAATAAATCATTATTTTTAATTAATTAATTGTATTTATATAGTTTTTTTTATAAAAAATAATATAAAAAATTAATTAATTACGAAAATGGATTATTTACTACAGTACCTATCAATGTTGCCTAACACACCAACGACACCATCCTTCTTTGTCAGCCCATCATGACACAATCATCAGACTTCAAAAAAAAAAAAAATTGGTGTCGCCACTATGTCAACCGACACCTGTATGTATTTTTCAAAATTCTCGTGAAAATACGGGTATACATAGTGAGAAAAAAAAACCAAAAAATTCCCAATTGCTGACATAATGGAGTGACATTTTGAACGAGTTCCACATCCACTAACTCAGCAAACAACTCAACTGGTTCAACGTCCACATTCCCAGTTGAGCAATAACGTGCGATCATAGTCTCCACGTCTTCATTATGTACAAGTTCCATCTTGGCATATCTGCACGAATTTGATAAAACTGGAAATTTGTAGAATAGTTTGGGCATCCTCCTCCCATAACGTTGAGCAATTTTTGCACTTATCTTTTGAATTTTACATTCTTATTAAACCTTATTCATATTTGCTGACGACATTCTATAACACCCCTCACTTGGTCCTATCACTAAACCCGACTTACAAGATGCTACTACTGTTATCGGAGCAAAACATACACGATTCATAACCAACAATTCATTTAACTCCAATTCGCATCATAACTCCATATATAATATGATTTAAAAAAAATTGAGACTTAATTGAGTTACAAAAGCTCTAAAGTTTACCTGAGCATGAAGAAGGACCGAAATGCAAAGTTTTCAAAATCTGAGTATAGGTATCAATACCAAGATTCAATATCGATACCGTTTTGGCATTCTGCCAATTTTCAAAATCTAAAACAAGTCATTTTGTATCGATACCATTATTTAAGTTTCGATACCAAATTAGCATTACCTATATTCTTATTCAAGGTATTGATACTTAATGCCAAAAAGGTCAAAATCATCACTTTTAGTACTTATTCATGCTCAAATCAAATGATACCTAAAATGGTGCCTTGTGCACAACCATAACCTGCACAAAACCATTTATAACACAATACATATAATCATCAAATGATCCTAAGTTCAACTAATCAATATGCCATCACTTGACACCAATTCACATTAAGTTTATATATAAACCATTCAACCAAATCATGCTATTTCATACTATTCATCTATTCCTTAAAACATGACATTCCAAATGTATATTCACATAATATAATGCAAACTATGAACATGATCAAAATGCCATTACCTTAAGTGTTCATATTCATTATGATTCAAACAAATTAAACATGATCAAAATGCTATTACCTTAAGTGTTCATTTTCACAATGATTCAAACATATTTAACATTACAATTCATTTGACACTCCTAAGTACATGCCACATATAATCGAGTTCGAGCAATTAAAAATCTACCAAATTAGGAGATGGATAGTGTGAGCTCCTTGAAGATCCGATCGACCCATTCTGAATTCAAAAACTACAGAAAAGGAAAAACAATGGGATAAGCGTTACGGAATGCTAGTAAGCTCATATGTAAATAACAATTAACTTGTAACACCCCTAACCCATAATCGTCGTCGGATTAGGGTTAAGGAGTATTACCAAACAAACCGGAACGTTTACGATCATTTTACAACACAAAGTTATACATCATTCATACATATCAAAATATAAACAATAGTCCCTTAATGAGGTCTACGAGACACTAAACATGCTTTAAAAGGGGTCGGGACTAAATCGAACACATACAGAAATTCTCGAAAATTTAAAAATTTTCCAAAGTTACAAAGGTCACACGTCCGTGTGGGCAGGCCGTGTGCCTCCCACGGCCTTAGACACGCCCGTGTGTCTAAGCCGTGTCAAAATAGGGCATACATACTGACTTGTTCACACGCCCGTGTGCCTCACCCGTGGTCGTTACTGACTTGCACCACACTGCCAGACACACGCCAGTGTGTCCAGCCCGTGGTCGAGCCTGACTTGTTTCAATTGGCAAACTTAAACAACACGGTCGAGCCACACGCCCGTGTGCTCAACCTTGTGGACAAATATAGGCCATTTACAAGGCCAAATTTGCCTCCTACACTTAGGATCACCTACAAGCCTCAAATCACATGCGTTTATACTTCAATTGGCAACCAAAACTTATCAATATATGCACAAATTAATCATCAACTACATCATCTATTTTCATACCCAATTTCATCTCAAATAATTTTATCAAAAATACCAATTTCTCATCCCAACTCATATAAGTCAAGCATCATTAGTCCTTATCACAAGTTCTCATTAAACCATCATTCTCATCAACCAATTCAAGCATGAAATATACCATTTCTATTCTCACTATTTCATACCACATTTATCATTTTCATAGCCTTCATATAAGAACCAACATCATTTAACTTCCAAACTATATCACATGGCAAGGTCCAAAACATATCAAAACATACCATAACTTCTAGCCTATACATGCCATATACCAAATATATACATCTTTCAAAAGTACCAAAATAGATAGCCGATAGTGTGATTGAGTCGCTGACCGAATCCGAGCTAGCTTTACAGAAACTGTAAAATAGAGAAAAACACTTCACACAGTAAGCTTTAAAGCTTAGTAAGTTTGTAATATAATACATATTACTCAAAAATACAATATCAATACATAAATAAACCATCACTTAGATAGATTCACAACTAAACATAATATCATCCTCTACCATATACTCATACATCCATCTATTCAACCTTAAACATTATCATCAACCACATAGGTTCGAAACATACCTTTACCAACACTTAGTTAACAAACGTTCTTGCTATTCAGTGCTCGATACCATAATTTATTCACTGTTCACTATCTCTTCAATTCAATCGCACATTTAGTGCCTATTTCATAGCTGAAGCTTAAATAACATCACACACTTAGTGCCGTAATATAAAACTGAACTTAATTCGATATCGCACACACAGTGCCAAACAAAAAGTTGAAGCTTCTATTATTTAGGACACACAATGCTAATCATCTCGGTCTCATTTCCAAATACGCACACTTAGTGCCACCTAACTTGATTCCACACGTAGCATTACTAATCAAATAATCACATAACTATTCATTTCATAGCATTTAAACATAATTTAAGAACACGTATTATATCCAAACTTACCTCGGATGTCGAAATAACAAAACAGTCGATTTATCAATCACTTTGTCTTTGCCTCGATTTCGATCCGAATCTCTCCTTTCTTGGTCTATACATATTCAAATTTAACTTGTTCAATTACCAATTCATTCAATTTAGTCCAAACATACATATTTAGGGCATTTTACAAAATAGCCCTCACATTTTCACATTTCGATACTTTAGTCCCTATTTCATAAAATCATCAAATACACATAATTTCATTTCACCCATGCCTAGCCGAATTCTCCTTATGTCCATACAAGCCCACACATTTCATTTATTTTATTTTAGTCCTCCAATTTCTTATTTTCAGAATTAAGCCCAAATTAATATACCGTACATCCAAAAATTGTAAGATGGGAAAATTTTGGCTCTTAACCAAAAATCAATTATAATAGGGAGTATTTATAATTTATTGGCTTGATGCGTACATGTAAATCAACACAATCTCATGCTGAAATAGAAAGTTTTTTTTCTCGTAAGTAATGATTTATCTATTAGTTGGAGGCATTTGATAAACAATTCAGCTAAATCATTTTGTGTGTGAACATGAGCTACATGATGTTCAACGTTTATCCTAATTGACATGTAATAATCATTGAAAACTTCGGATGTAAAATCAATAAAATTAGCAAGATGAATTATTTTGATTGCATTATCTAAAATTAATCATTTAAACAAACAATCTCGCAAACAACAGGTTGTGAGTTGATAACGCATGTGATTATTTTGTATATGCATCTACCAAAATAATATAATATCAAAACCATCCACATGGTGGATGAATAGGCCCATATTCATTTCAGAAATGCAAGACATTAAATCTCAACTTTAGATAGTAAGTTTCTAATAATCAATTTTTATTGAGAACAAGCAACATATAAGAATTCTTTTAAATTAAAAAATCTTTAGGTTCTTTAATGAATGTCCATATAAATTCTTAATTGATTTCTGCATCATATATGATCCAAGATGGTTTAACTGGTCACGCCAAGTAGTAAATGCATTTGTATTAGTAAACTTCTAGTTTACTTTAACATGAATTTCAATTGTACTAAATTGTAACAAATTAATAATTTTACTATCATTTCTTTTACTTTGTATCCACATATAAGTGCTATTGTGACATTTACTACTGGAAATGTCTAAATCAATGTGAAGATTATAATGCCACAAAGTCAACAAAATAAATATAATTTCCAAACAATTATATGTAATATTCGCTTCAGGGAATATGCCAAAATCTTCAAATATCTAAAAAAGGGTTTTGCAACTTCAAGTGCATCCAACCATAACGAGTTTTACATATTCAAATTTCATTGCTCATAAATAGATCTTTCACAGTCAAATATTTCACTTTCAATCCCTTAATAGGGACTATGACAAAAGAAGATCACAAAGATTATAAAATAAATATAAATTAATAACCAAATCCTCTCTTTTTTATTTATATGAAATATAATATTTTCCTCATTCACAATCTCAATATGAGATCCATTACAAATATCTTTTAAAAGTAATGTATTAACATCATAAATTTTGTGCTTTTTAGATATTGATATATTAACTCTTCTGGAGTTTTCAACTAATTTTGTACTATCAAATGTTGGAATAATATTTGTTTGTTTCAGTACCAAATAAGATAAATATTTTCTATCTGTAATGATAGAATTCATTACTACATTTTCATATCCCTATTCAAAGAATATTAACAGAAACAAAATATTTGAGCATACGACCAATAATATTTTATATCACATTGATAACATAAGTTATCTTTACTTTTGAAGAGTTATCTTGAGAACTCTTATTGTTCTCTTATTTATTACTATATTCCCACTTTTAGTGGTCCATAATTATATTTTTTATTTTCTTTATGTTTGCATTCACTTCAGAGAACGTAACAAATCTGGTAGGGCAGGCTTCTAAACGCCTCTATTGATTTTTTATTTCATAATCACCATCGTAAATATGCGTGGATTTTAAATCAGAATCTATCCATTCATGTTG
The DNA here is from genome assembly GCA_005393395.2 of Gossypium australe. Taxonomy (NCBI): domain Eukaryota; kingdom Viridiplantae; phylum Streptophyta; class Magnoliopsida; order Malvales; family Malvaceae; genus Gossypium; species Gossypium australe. The sequence continues at coordinate 31,212,236 of CM016625.1, read as the reverse complement.
TCATGATTATTCTCCAATTATAATAAACATGATATAATAAATAAAATATAGTAAAATATACCTAAAGATCTTTAACATCACCTTGACTATTATCACGAGCATCCATTCTGAGATTGAATTTTTCAACATCCTGAAGATGAAGTTGTAAGGGTGGAAGTTTAATGTGAAAAGGAATTTGATTTGTAAGACGACTTCGAAAGATTTTGAAAAAATAAATAATCATCGTGTTGATAACGTGTTATAAAATAAAGAGATATAGAGAGAGAATAAAGAACAAAGAAAATATGAAAGCAATAGAGAATGCACTTCATTTATCAAAATGGATTATTACAATGCTTTACCAGAGTATCTATTTATAGGCATAAGAAGTATAAAATAAGTAAAGAGCTAATTCTAATAATTATTAGAATTTAAAGTACATTAAAACTTTATCTTGATCATGAAGGACATGCACTTAATAAGATATTCATAACATATTATATTTTTTAATTATAAATTTAATATAAATTATAACTTATAACTTCACTAAACGGTCCACTTAATAACAAAAGGTCTTATTACTAGATAAGCCCTTTAGCAATTAAAATCAATTGTAATGAACTTTTATCACTTTTGCGATTTAATCTTTATACAAAAATTAACTATCAATTCAACAAAATTATTATACCAAAACTCAATATTAAACTATAATAAACTCGTAAATATTAAATAATAATAGTTACAGACTTGATGATTGAAAAATGATGTTTCAAAACCACCGTTCTTGGCACCACTGAAAAATGGGTTGTTACACATTCAAATATATTGTTTGTAAAATTACCCCTCGAAATGAACATATTCGAAGAATTGGTTATTCATCTTTAATACTAAATCCGTAAAATACATTAAAAATAAAAAAAACAGCTTTTATTTAAAAAATAGTATTTCTTATTAAAAAAATAATTACATGTAAATAATTACAAACTAATCTTATAAACTTAAACTTGATTTTTGAAGTCTAAAACACAAATATTTCTTCTTCTTTTTTCCTATTTTCTCCCATTCTACGAAACACAAAACTTTATTTTTTTTTTTCGTTAACTTCGGTAGAAACTAAAAACTTCAACAGAAACAAATTTTGGCCAAGGATGGGGCATATATAATGGGTGGTGCTGTCTGATAGCGTCGCAAGACCATAGGTGCCGCCTGACACGTTAGTGGCACTACTAATAAATTAATTTTTTTTTCCGATTTCCCTTTTTTCCCTCGACTTTTAAAAAAAAAAAAACACCATTGCTGTCTGACACATCAGCGTCACTCATTAGAATAAAAAATATTTTTTTACATCTCAATTCTTATTTTTTTCTGACATTTATTTTTTTTAAATAGCATAATTGCAGAAAATACCTTTACCATTTATGGGTTTTGGGGTTTGAACCCTTAACATTTTTTTATTGACACCATTAATGTTACAATTTTTTTCAAAAATCAACCTTAGTTTAATAGTAAACGTGAGTTGACCATCAGCCAAACGGTAGATCAACGAAATAGCCTATGTGACATGCTACATAAGCATGATATCATAGATGACATTATCAAAACAAATTTTTTTTATTTTTTTCCATCTTCTTTCTTCGTCTCTCTTCCCTTCTAACTATTGTTACAATAAAACATTTTTTTCTCGATGCTTTCATAAATTTTCTCTCTTTCCAAACACTAAAATTCGGATTGAAAATAAATATTTCAAAAAATAATGAATAGAAATTAATAAATTACAAAAGAAGATTAAACTCACACAAAATTATTTTTGAAACAAACAAAGAAATGGCAGACTCAGTCTTAAAAACATGAAAAAAGAGACATTAACGTTGAAGTAGTAGAACAAGCAAAGCTCATTTGTCTTTCTCTGTTTTGTCTATGTGATTGACTTGTGAGCTAACTCAGTTTAGTTCAAGAGAGAAAAAGAATGAGTCAAGAAGCATTTATTTACAGCTTCGTTGCTCGAGGAACAACGATCTTGGCTGAGTACACCGAGTTCACTGGGAATTTCCCAGCAATCGCAACTCAGTGTTTGTAGAAACTAAGTTCTTCCAACAACAAGTTTACTTACAATTGTGATAACGATACATTTAATTTTCATGTTGAAGATGGTTATGGTAATTCCTAGAACTTTGATCTTTTTCTTTCTTTCTCTATTTTTTTCTCAAGAAACAAATAGGATTGTGGAAGGTTTAAAAACTGAATTAGTATAAAATTTGGAGGTTAAAGTTGGTAGATCTAGCTAAATTAGTATAAAATGGGATGTGGGATTTGTTGGGTTTTTTTTTAAAACACTAGAAAGTTAGTTTCTTTTTGTTGTATGGATTCGTTTTATTTTGTTTAGTTGATGAGAAAACTAAAGAAAATGGTGGTGTGCATATAAATATATATATATATATATATATATATATATTACGTTCTAATAGGAGAGAAAATTTGATAAAGCGTTGAGAAAAAAAATGTTTTATTGTAACAATGGTTAGAGGGAAAGAGAGAAAGAAATAAGAAGAAAGAAGATGAAAAAAAAATGAATTTTTTTATGATGTCATCTATGGCATCGTGCTTATGTGGCATGCCATATAGGCTTTTTTGTTGACCTGCCGTTTGATTGACGGTCAATTCACGTCTACCGTTAAAATTAGATTGATTTCTAAAAAAATCGTAACAATGAGGGTGCCAATAAAAAAAATGTTAAAGGCTCAAATCGAAAAACCCATAAACTTTGAGGGTATTTTATGCAATTATACCTTTTTAAATTACCATTGGTGCCACTCGACACACTAATAATATCAATTAAAAAATTTTTTTTTTTCTCAGTCTATTTTTCCTGAAAACTTTAAAAAAAAAATTCCTCAATGCCGCCTAACACACCAATTGCACCACTAAATTTTTTTTTTATTTTTAAAACTCGATATACTCATATTTTCATGACTATTTTGATAAAAATATATGGATGTAGCTTAACATAATGGCTACACTAATAAAAAATATTTTTTAAATGATTGATTGAAAAAAGAAAATGATATTATTGATATGTCAGACAGCAGCGACGAAAACAATAATAAATAACTATTTCTATAAATAATTTGTCCCTACCCCATTTTTATAATTAATTAATATATTTATGAGCCACAAATTTTGGTGTGAACTAATCCTTGAGAAAATCACCTGGTCTGCATCATTGTCCAAACCAATAATTGGTGGTGGAATGGAATCCATTTATTTGTGGACCTGTATCCTATTCGTCTTCTTAAGACTTACCCAAAGTTTCCACTACCACTACAGATTGAAACAGTTGCCATTCTTTTCTTTTAATTATATAAATTGCATTAAATTGATTAAATATAATTTCATACTACAAACTCTTTTCGAGGAACATTTTCAAACCACATAAATTCATTGTAGCTAATTTTGTGATGATGAATTCCTACATTGAATGAATTTTGGGTACATCCTTTTCACAGTTAATTTGGCCCAAATATGCTGATGATGACTTGGTAGATGATTGATTCACTGCATTTATAGTTTGAACAACTTTATTGTACTTTATAATTGTCAGTAACTCTGTCTCTATTCTAACAACCACCTACTAGATATTATTTATATTCATTACAACAAATTTTTTAAATATGTTTTCTTATAACTAGGGCGAAGCGATGCATGGGCCTCGACCTCCACTAAAATTAAAATTATTATTTAAGCTATTAGAAATTTTTAAAAATTTTAAATTAGTAAAAATAAAATTACACTTTGACCCCCCTAAAATTATAAAAATTCAATTTAATCCTTTATAAATTATAAAGATATAAACTATAAAAAATTAAAATTTTATCTAATTCCTCTAAAAAATTGTTCTAACTTCACCCGTGTTTATAAGATCGAAATATGTTTTTAAGAAAGTGTATCAAGCTTCACATCGGCAGCTTCCATATTTATATTTTTATATGAATATATATACAAAAGGAAGGGGATTGACATGTCGCTATCTCTATTTTTCATCCTTCTATTTCATTACTTTGATTATTATATTTTTATAATGTTATTAATTAATTTAAAATTTAAATTTTATATGTATTATGTATAATTTAAATGTAAGTCTTAGAGATTAACATATGATTTTCTATTTCTTTTAGACTTATGATTAAATTTAATTTTCGCCTCTAGGCTACGTTGAAACTTGAGATTTAATCTTACCTTTTAGTGTTTGATATAATTTGGTCCCTCTAATTTAGGCATAATGATTTATTTGGCTCTCCAACTTTACGGAAAAAAATTATTTTAGCCCTTCATTTAATTTCTTACCTTTTTAGCTCTTAAACTTGTGTTGTTTGTCAAATCACTCCAAAATGGATGGAAAATTTAATATTTATTAACTTTGTTGACGTCACGTGGATGTCATGTCAGTAATTAATTAAAATTTAAAATTTAATGAACTAAAAAATAAAAAAATATTTTAAAAATAAAAATTTATTAAAAAAGTATAAAATTTTATTATTTTTTATTTTTTAAAAATAATTAATTAATTACTACTGTGACATACACATGGCAATCCACGTGTATATCACGTCAGCAAAGTTAACAAACATTAGTTTTTTCATTCATTTTGGGGTTATTTAACAAACAATGTAAGTTCAATGGCTAAAAGAGGTGAAAATTTAAATGAATGGCTAAAATGACTTTTTTTTGTAAAGTTAAGAAGATAAAAAAAGTCATTATGCCTTAATTTTATAGTCTGTTAGTTAGTCCAAATAGTTACTATTATTAGCTATTTCATTCAAAATGCTGACATCATTCTTTCTTAAGAACACTATTCCAACAAGTTAACTTTTTTTAGCGTGACAAGTTTGAATTAATATTTTTAGGAAAGTAAATCATAGTCAATATTTTCGACATCATTTTTTTTCTTACATGACTACTAATATAGCAATGGTGACAAATGAACCTAAATTTTCAAATCCAAAAAGTAGAGGGATTAAAAGCCTGAAAATAAAATTATGTAACTAAATTCCAATTGTACGAAATGTATAGGGACAGAAAGCATGTCTTAATTAACAAATTTTTACTCTATAATTTGACACAAATAAATAATCAACCTAACGTGAAGTGCGGGCTAGAAACCATACTTGCACCTATGTATAAAAGTAGTGTCCATGTTGTTGTCCATCTGCCATGTGTCCTCCTTTGTTCTCTCTTTCTTTTTTTCCTTTTTTTTTTTCTTACATTTTAGAAATAGTTTAATTTCAATTTTGGTCCTTCTATTATGCCTAAATTTGATATTTAATCTCTACAGTTTAAAATCTAACATAATATGGTCCCTAAATTTTTTTCAATTTTATTAATTAGTCTAAATAGTAAATATCATTAACTTTTTTTTTATTAAAATGTTATGTGGTTATATATCATTTGAATACCTTAAGTTCTTAGAGATTGATATGTGGCTTCTCATTTCTTTTAAGTTTGCATTGTCTATTATTATTATTTTATAATCGGCTTTCAATTTTGCTTGTATACTATGTTGAAATTCATGATTTAATCTATATACTTTAATTTTTGACATAATTTGATCCCTCTATTTTTATAATGTAATTAGTTAGTCTAAATAATTAATATTTTTAAGTATTTCATTTAGAATGTTTATGTCAACTTTTCTTAAGAGCATTATTCCAATAGAAAAAATTATTTTATAATAGCGAATTCAAATTCTAATGTGAATTGTTTCTTAAAACAATAAAAATAATGTTAAAAACTTATGTGAATTGTTTCTTAAAAACCCATTATGGTCGTAAGGGAGTGCTGGAGGAAGTTTCGAGCTTGTGTCAAATGTGGTTCTATGGATCATTTTGCTAAAGATTGATCTTTTTTTTCTAGTGCTACTCAGGCTTAGAGATCAAATCTTGAATTGAAAGGTCGTGGTTCAACTAGAGGAGGTTTAAGTGTTGCGAGTGGTTAGAGGAGGACTACTAAGAAAGTTGTAAGATCGGAGGCTAAGACACAACTCATGCTTATGTTGTTTGAGCTCGATTTTTGTTTGTAATCATATGTGGTTGCTTGAAATAATTATTTGTTTGTTTGGTACCATGAGATTAAATATATTTTGATTATGTGATTGAATCATTCAAGACACTTCAGTGTCTAATGTGGCATTCCTTATTCGATCGGGCCTTCGTATCGAGTAAGGGGTGTTATTTTTACTTTCCTTCTTCTTTCGTTTCTTGTAATTAGTATATTATTAGTTATTTTTTATTTTGCTATTCTTTTTCTCTTCAATAGCTTGTAGGCAAATTAGACCTTAAGGCATTCAAGGAATTACTATTCTAAATATATTAATGATATTCAAGATTTGGAGAATCTTTATGAACCAAGGGGTCAACAATACCTAGTCGATCATGCGGAAACTACAATTAGGATGTGAATTTGTTAATTAACTCAAATCTAGCTTAGAGCCTAATTAGACTCAAGAGAGCTCTAGGTGCTAATTCAGACTACCAAAATCATAAGTAGCGTAGATTAAGTATATTGATTGTTTAATCTTGTTAACTAATGCAACTCTCTAACCACTAACTTATTGCTCTTGCTTTCATTTTACTTTCAAGTTATTTACTTTTCATGTTATTTACTTCTATGCACATTTTATGAATCTAACCTATTGTCTCTTTCTATTATATACAAATGGCCTATTTTGTAGTAATAACGACTACTCTATTAGAATCAATACTCAATTCAATTAGTTGAGTTAAGTTGGTTATGAAACTTCATTTTCTTAAAACCTTTTACTTTCTAGTGATTCTCACAACGCTTCACTTCTCTTGAGTTCTATAGTCATTAATATACTTTTTATTTTATATTAAATTGACCCATGCACTTTTGGAAGGTTGCAAGTGTATCTTGTCTTCAAAATTCTAATATAACAATCCAGTTTTCAGTGGTATCGAAAAATACGATTTCAGAATCTCGTTTCCATAAACCAAGCCTGTAAATATAAATAAGGATATTTATTGAGTTGTTATTTAGATATATTGAAATTTGGTTAAGCAATTTAGTCAAAAATGTGGTTAATAAAGTCCTATGGACTAAATTATAAAAGTTTGGTTGTTATAGGTTTTTAATTAGGAAAAGGCATGGGGACTTAGATAATAATTATCTAAAAGACTAAAATTGATAATAGACCATTTTTAAATAGATGATAGTGGGATGTGATGTTGAATGTAATTAGATTAAATTAATTAAAGAATAATGTTTAATTAAATATGATTAATTTAATTAATTAAGTTTAATTATAATTATTTAACTATATAAGTAAAATTAGAGGGAAAAGATTGCAAAATCCATCATCTTCTTCAATTTCTTGTCGTCCTCCATAGCTTCAAACCCTTGTTTAAAATTTGACTATCAATTACAAATAAGTCCCTAACAATATTTCTTTGATTTTTTATGGAATTTGAATCATAGGAGCTTGATTTAGCTAGCCCATGTATCAATTTGTTCAATTAGTGAAATTTTGATAAGGGCCAATTTTTGAGATTTGGATAAATTAGGTATGAAATTGATATAAATTAAGCTTAGATTATAAAAAGGACTAAATTGTAAAGCTTAACAAGCTTGATTGTTAGCTTTGTTACATTAGGGACCAAATTAAATAAAATGCAAACCTGTTATGAAATTATGATAGGAATAGAAAGAAAAAGGTCCCTAATGAGTAAATGTGAAATCAAATTTTAATATGAAGCTTTAGATCGAAAGCTTTAATACTAGTATATGCTTAACATTATATTTGATTGTGGTTTGGTTGGAAATTTATATTAATTTATGTCTTGTGACTATACGTAGCTAACATTAACGTTGAGCTAACATTGACATTAAGTCATTGAAAGGGAAAGGAAAAGCGAGAACTATCGATGAGTGACGTGAGATCCCGATTTGTACTCTTATGATTTAAGATCGATTTAATTGTTTGCATGTACTCGTAAATTATAGAACTGAATATTGAGGTGATTACATAATGATCGTATGAATTGAATTGGTGTGATTGATATTAAATATCGTAATAGTGAATTAAATTAAATTGTATGACGGTATTAAATGTTGATCGTGAATTGATTCAAGTATAGTAAAACTATTACGGAATGATTTGCTAAATTATATGTGATGTATGAAATGAATTAATGATGATTGAAATGTGATGTGTGGTTACAATGAATATTGATTTAGTACTACCCTAATAACGGTCTCAAGTATCGTCGAATTAGTTGGCATGCCTTAGGTTGAAAACCACCGTTGTCGGGTCACCCAAGGTGGTAGATTGTTTAGGTAATGGATGTTATAATTGATAGGCCATTTGGGTTGGTAGAATGTTCAGGTAATGGATGCCATCATTGTTGGGCTACCTGGTATGGTAGAACATTGAAATAATGCAAACCACCGTTGTTGGGCCACCCGATATGGTAATATGTTTGTATTGTATGAACTGTCGTTGCCGGGCCACCCGAAATGGTAAAATGGGTATATAACAAAAGTCATTGTTGCCAAGCAACCCATGATAACTAGAGTAGAATAAGAGCTATGAAATGATGATGGAATTGGTATGTTGTGTATACATGTGTGGTTAATGATAGAAAAGACATGAAAACTAATATGTGAATCAATGGAAAACAAGCCCTAGGGCCGGGACAAATGCAAATGAGTCGATAGACTCCAAGAAGGGATATGTAAATGGGTTATTGATGTTAGATAATTATGGAAATTGGATGGCATAACGTTTATGGCATACAAGTATATGTTGATCTCATGTTTGGTTTGAATGCTATTAATGCATAAGGAATGGTCAATTAATATGTATACTCGCTTCAATATATAATATGAACCTAATTTAGTTGATAGGCAATATATGTTGTTCTCATTATCATCAATTGTTAATGTTTATATTATGTTATCTTGAATCATGTAAGTACCATTGAGCATTATTGCTCAATCTATAGTTTGTTTATTCCGTGAGCATGTATAAGTTATCTTAAAGCTTCGGGAGGTGAATCCAACATCCAAATCGCAACCTTGGACTCAACGAAGTTTGTATAGTTTTTTTCTTTTTGTTTAAGGCATGTACCTAAGGTTAGGTAGTTTCAAATTGCAAAATGGTCAATCTTGGGCAATGATGTTGTGAATGAATGAAATGGTTAATGGTTCTGCATGGTAAATATGTTGTTGATTTGGAAATTGTATATTGAACCATCTTATAGGTGGAAATTTTCAATTTAGGGCCTTATGGTCACCTATGGAACTCTTGTGTTAGCTTGGAAACATTTGAAATTGGGAGTTAGTGGATTGTCGTGGAAGTCGCGACTTCACACCTTGAATATCGCGACATCAAGCTATCTCGTTGAGACGTCCCCTGTTTGAGGTTGCGACGTCGACTCTGTTATGTTTTGAAAACTTTATGATTTGGTCTTAGGTTGGGAAGCTTGTAAAATGTCTTCAATATCGCGACACCAAACCCTAGAAGTCCTAACATCAGCGTGGGAAGTTTTGACGATGTTAGTTTAATCACGGGATGTTATTGAGCTTTCGTAAGCTCGTATTTGACCAGAAAATGATTATTTATTGTGTTTTATGCATGCAATGCTTGTATTTGGGTATTTGATGTTGAATTTTGAGTATGGTTTATCATAGTTGATCCAACAACGAATGTGACATCCTACAACTCGGACCCGACAATCTAGTCGGGTATGGGGTGTTACATCTAAAATCTCATTTTATTTTACTAAGCATTCGAGTGTGATTAATATTCAGAAACAATATAAAATGTTTCTCATCCTTTTGCATGCTTTAAGTGCATAGTCTTTTTAGTTCAGCTAGAAATGCATGCGTTAGTACAAAATCATATCAACTTATACTTTAGGTATTTCTTGATGTGCAATAATTATTGTTATGTATAACCATATCTTGATGTTTCTATTTAATTCACAGTTAAATGTAACCTTACATATATTGAATAAGAACATCCTGGATCAATACTGCTCATTTCAGGATTGATATTAACAACAATAAATCAAAGCTTGGGATTAGTAAAAATTGCCACCCTAAATTCAAAAGAACGTTGAGGGATATTTTGCAGGTGAAACTAGTAACAAAAGATGGTAAATACTTGGGAAAGGAGCTAGACTTGCTCAATAAAAAAAAAGTAGAATTTTCCAAGCAATGCTTAACAGTAGAGTCAAAACTTTCCTCATGGAAATCCAATCAAAACCGGAAAGTTTGTCGATTTACCAATTCTCTTGCTGTTAAGCTCCAAAAACCTTATGTAATAAGATGGATCAATTAATAAGAAAATTTTACTGGGAAGAAAAGAACAAGAGGAAAATTCATTTCCTAAATTGGGATCATTTATGTCTGAGCAAAAACTTAGGAGTTAGGAGGCTTTAGTATAAGAAGAATGCAAATTTTTAACAAAGCGTTGCTAGCCAAAATAGCTTGGAGAATTGCGAACAATCAGAGTTGGCTTCTAAATAAAACCTTGGTCAAGAGGTACTGCATAACTGAAAGCTTCCTTCAGAGACAGGAGATATCGGGAGATCTTTAGGCGCGGAAAAGCATATTGAGAGGAAAAGAAATTATTAGGAACACAGTTACATGGCATAACATCAATAAATGGAGAAGTTTGGAGCAGCCAGTCACCTTGTCAAGAAGAAAGTAGAAATGAGATTCTCAATATGAATAGGCAAAGATGGTGGGATACAAAAGCACTTTTTGTGTAGCAAGAAAATTATTGTTATTGACATTTGTGTTGGCATCAATCTAAAAACAGCGCATCAATTCATGCAAATTAAGGTAAAGGACAAGTCGTTGGGCAAAATCATTGAAAAGAACTATATTCCAATTCACTAGTTATCGGGCCAATTATGGACCACATTCTCACACTCGAAACCAATTTCATTTTCAAGTTGATTAAGGTGTATAGAGGTCTAGACAAAATCTTGAGAGAAGTTTCGGTTCACGTAAGCAAGAAAAAACTAACTAATATTACATAGCAACCTATAATTACGATTTGTATGATTTGATTGTTAGTTTAATCTTTTTCACTTTATTTTGTAATGGTATCAGAAAATAAAGAATCATTTATATCCATCAAATCATAATAATATCAATAAATTTTACGGTTGACGGCCATTACATGTGCCATAAAAATTAATAATAATAGAATCAAACATTTACGTTGCATTCAAAACGATCCTTACATTTATTGCTATTCCACGAAAGTTTTTTGGTAATCTCTACATTCCGTTTGTAGTTACCAAATTTTCAGGTGTTTGCATTATTTGTATCGGTACCGATAATAAAGTTTTGACCCACAATTGATCATTTTTTAACCCAATGAACCCAAAACTACCACCAAACATGTTCACTTATCTTAGTTGTATTATCTCTTGGATCCATGTTGATGCGAGTATAGGATTTGTTAACGTGATTTACAAAGTCTCTTATTATCCTAGATATTGTAATATCATAAGAATCTCGAAAATAAGAAACAAAGAGAACAACATACTGAATTTTGATAAACTCAAGAATCGTATAATTTAAAATCACTTTTTTTTTTCTTCCAATATATATATATATATATATTATATATATATATATATATATTTTTTTTTTGCATTTTCACATTTACAATGTAATTTTGATTATCTATCTACATACAGGTCCCATTTTAGTTACTCACAATTGTACAACTTAAATCTAATTAGTGTAAGCACTCAACACGTCTCCCAAACTGCAAGATCTCATTTATACCAAAACATCAACAGGATACAAGATCATCACTTGGCTAAGCAAACTCAGATAACAAGAAAAATGAGTTGTTTTAGCAACAGAAAAAGTGAGCATGAGGAACACAAATCATAGACCAACCAAGTTCCTTTCCGCAACAATAAATAGTGTTGCTTCCACTTCGGCCATTACTGGCTCACTTTAACAAAAGCTTCTTATCAGCTGCTCCCAAGGATAACAAAAGACAGGAAAAACACTTCACACGTTTTACTACAATGGTATAAATATCTTGCAAACACCATCTAAGAACCATGACCAAGGTTTTCAGTGCCAAACCTTACAAAATATTTGCTACAAATCATGCAAGCGATGGGCAAGTTTCATAGAGCAAGTGAACATGCTGTTGTTTGATTGAATGTGTTACCAGCAACTACCGACCTGCAAATTAATACATAAATGTTAGTAAACATAGGCAAACTTCTACTTGACCTCCAAGATTCCCTCAATCACCCTCCCTCATTCTTTCAAGAAAAGAAAAGGCCACTGGGAAACAAGAAATTGACTGACCTCATCCAAAAATACAAATTTTTAATGAAATAAACGTGATGAATGAAGACAAACAAACAGAAGACATCATTCCGTCAAGGAACTAAAAGGTATTATGGCATGGCACATTTGACAATTACAAAATTTAGTACAGTGCCATCTCTCATGTAAGTGACTATTGCAAATTAAATTATTAAAAATTATCTCACCCGCCATCCACAGAGTAGGTTAGTAGGATGACAAATATACTTTAGAGTATACTAAAAGAAATTATCTAAAAAAACTAATAAGAAAATGTTAAACATATGCAAATTAACACTGCTTGTGGAGTAAAAAGATTCACTACTAGTGCACCAAAAACAAACTCATAAATTGTCTTAGTGTATGAAAAGAAACCAAAGCTCATCATTAGACAAGCAGAAAACTCTTTCAGAAGAACAACACAAAACAAGGTCAGAAACCGCATTGAAGATGACAAACCAAAGCTTACTGAGAATTAGTATTCAGTTTAGCCCTTTTCTTCTTCTTGCGTTGCTTTTTTGAAGAACTTTCACCAACATCTGAACCCTGTCCAACGACTGCAGGCACAAAAGCAATTGGAAGATTAATGCAATCAGTACCTTCTCCTGATTTTGGAATCTCGAACTCATGGCGTAGATGTTTAGCTCCAGAGCTTGGGTGGTTAGTATTTGGAACATGGTTAGTGACTGCATTATTTTCAACCCCTGTATTGTTATGATTCAGTCTGTTTGCCCCAGCAAGTGTAGTGTCAAGACTGGAATCCTTGGCTTTATTCAAGGCATCATAAAGTTTAGCTTTGGATTTTATGATCTCTGAAACAACAGTCCCATACCTATCATCAGCTGCATTAGTGATCCAACAAAGAGATGAGAATTTATCCAGCTAATAAGTGGCTTGAAATCAGGGTATATTTACACGCGTGCATGCACATATATATGTTTGAATTTTTTAAATAGAAAAAGAAAGATACCAAGAAGTGATTGTATGACGACACGTGCAGCTAATTGTTCAGCTTCCTTCTTGTTTCTACCAGTTTCCCCTCTATAAGTCGCACCATTGAAATCTAAAGTAGACACAAAAAGGGGAAGCACTCCTCCTGACTGAATGGTATTGTATGTTGGCATTTCTAGATTCATCTTCACCACAAATTCATTTAAGATAGACTTGCAAAATACTGTATCCTAGAGCATGAGCAACCAAAAGTTTAGCAAACCCCAAAGCAATTATAATACTTCTGTTTGATATGCAAGTATGATATACCTATTTAAGAATCCTTAGTTATAGAAAACATTTTTCATTTCCTATTCTCATTTACACTTTAATGCCTCATTTGGTTATCTAATGTATTTAACATAACGAATCGCTTAATTACCACATAAGTATTAAAATAGTTAATCAAAACATTAAGAATAATTAGCATATACTTGAAATTAGAAGGGTGAGTAAAACTCTTGTAAAAAAAGATCACTTCAAAATAAGTAAAAGAATTTCCTTCCCTTCGCTCAAAACAAATCATGTGTGGCTAAAAATAGCAAAAGAATACTACAACGCCGAAAATTTGCATAATTATGGTAAAAATTGCGTAATATCATAATAAAAAAACCTATTTAAAATCTGTCCTCTTTATATCATGGGCTAAGATATATAATATAAGGAAAACAAATACCTACTAATTTAACTAGTAAGTTTCAAGACAAACAAACAGTTATGAATAAACATAAAACATTTAAATGAAGATGTAAGAATGCAACGAACCTCACGAATGAGAGGACAGCCTTCATCCTTTAACTTCTTTGATATACACTCCAGTGCATGTTTGGCAACATCCTGTTCGGCTGCTTTTCTATTAGAAAAGGTGGTCTCAGAAGTATATGTTACACCATCAACTAACACACTTGACCGAAACTGGGGTGCATGCACTGATCCTTCATTAATAGTTTGATATACTGGAAGCTGTATGGATGATCGTTGAGTAAACTCCTGTAACCTATTCTTATGCATAAAGGATTCAGGAGGCCCTAAACAAAATCAAGCATGTATTAGTAAGGAATGTCGACTTTCAAATAAAGAAAAAAAAAGAAAAAGACGATAAAAATATAGCTTACAAGCGAGCCAAAGAAAAAAAATTGATCTGTGTAACATGATCTCCACCATAGAAAGATCATAAAGAAAAATTATGAACACACAAGAAACATTAAAGGTGCATGACAGAAGTTCACATGATAGTCAAGCTCTTAAGCATACATTAAATAACAAAACGTGTGTCTTCATTTTCAATCATAACAGAAATAAAACCATAATCCAATGTGAGAAATGCCATAATATCATATTCCAAAAGGACATTTTAAAGTGCCAAACAATGACAATTTTGATGTAAAATCATACAACCCAGTTGGACATTGCCAAAGACACTAGAACTATCTAATATCATTAGAGCCATAATAGCCCTTAATAATACTGTCATTATACATTTCAAACATATTAGATAAATTATTGAAGGTATGATTATGGAACAAGGAAGACAGCAGGCTACAAGAAAAGTTCCTGCCACTACTACAGTGGCAACAAGTGTAAGAAGCGATATATGAGTAGGCTCCTCCATGGCATTAGGCAACCATACATAAATGTTGTCAAGGGTGCAAGGCGCACCCTGGGAGCTAGAACCCTTATATTGCCTCAGGCGTAGGGTGCAAAAAATGTGCTAACTTAAGTTAAATAAAACGCAACTTTGAAATGTAAACCCACATTTCAAAATCATTTCCCCTTTTCTTTTTTCCTTTTCGTATTTTTTATCATTTGTTTACAGCCCATTAAGTCTAAAACCCTAGAAAACTCCAAGCCCCCAAAACCATATAAGAACACTAAAATACCATAAATCAAATTCAATCAAAAATTCCTTTCAAATGCATAAAAGAGAAAGCAATTACATCTAAAGAACACCTAAAAAATAATTGTAAGTATGAAGCAGAAATTCACTTTCTGCTGCCAAAAAGAAAATTGAAATCTAATACTTACTGGAAGGAAGTGAACGAGGCAAGGGGCAAGCTAAAGGCTGCACATTGGAAGAAGCAAGAACCGGTGCTGAAGGTTGATCAACGAGTTCGGGTTGAGGAAAATGTGCTAAAGGATTCTCCATTGTATGGATTTTTTTTTTCTTTCTTTACTTGCAAGTATTGGAGTCTGTCCCAGTAAAGTTGAAGGTGGAGGCTCAACTTTCGGTTCAGCCAAGTCGGAGACAGAGCCGCCGGGTCAGTCTGTATAATAATAGAATTTCAGCCATTAACCCTCGTTTCATGAAAATTAAATGCTCCCCAGAATTTGCAACTTTCTCTAAATTTTTGGTTTCCTAAAATGTTCTCCACACTTGATTAGCCTTCTACGAAGGTAGTTTTCTTACCCAGTGACACCAGAGATTCTAAATGCTATCAATTTTATTTAAGGACTTGATAACCCTTCATCTCCGAGTAGCATGAACATCAAAAACCCTCCTGATTGCCACTAAGTTGAAGACAACCTACGACTTACTATTTTCAAATAAGTGAACCGTTAACACAGGATTTGGAAAAACCATATCCTTGAAGCACCAAATCGAACATGTTTCTTGCAAAACTTCCTGGTAAAAATTTAAGTATATAAGACCAAAAATTCATAGAAAAAATAATAATATAAAACTATTTTTCTTTTAGATAAAAAATTTACTGTTATATTTTTTTCTCTCAGTCAATTAATCCAGCTTAATCGCAAAAAAAAAAAAAAAAAAAAGGGTCCAACTTTTACCAACAGAACACTAGAACCCCCATTGTCCATAATAAACTGGGCACAACACCCCTCCAATCAATGAGAAATTCTATTAATGAAAAGGAGAAATGATAATGTTTTGAATATTCATCTTCAAGAACTCATAAAGCAGACCAAAATACAAATAAATGATTCAAGAACTCATAACAGTAGACCAAAACACCCTATAACCATTTCAAATATTTATCTTCATCGGTTAATTTTGAACACCTATAACCATGGTTCACCAGAATATTTTGAATACCCTTAACCATGACAAAGCTGATGGAGCAAGAGCCGACTATTGATCTTCATCGGAATATTTTGAATACGCATACTCATGCTTCACACAAGGAATCAAATAAAACGAACCAACAACTAAACCTAACCAAACCAAACCTAGCCCTTCGTCACCGTGTCCAAAACCCTATCACCTTCATCATTGACCCAAAACCAGCAACCAAACCCATTACACCGCTCCATTACCAAAACCCATCCCCACACATAATATTCATAAAAGGAAAAGAAGATAATATCAACATCCAACAAGTAAAAAAAGAAGAAGGAAAGGAAGCCACGACTTCACCACAATGGAGCAGAAGCTGATGATTGACCTTCGTCGAATTATTTCGAAGACCAGCCGCAAAGTTCACTGCAAAGAGACCTACATTTTACGAGACGAAAAGTGAATCAAAAACCTTGGTCGAATAATGGGGTTTGGATAACAAGGATTTGGGTTGATGAGCGGAGATTTGAGGTTAGGGATTTTGAGTCTCACCTTTCCTAATTCCCACCTATTTAATTTTGAGATTGATGAACAAATAGGTTGAAGATATTACTTCTCATTTTGGAAATTTTGAGATTGATAAAAAGAAGTGTAGGATTTTAGTTTCATTTAGAAGTGATGATTGCCCGTGCCGGGCCGGATCGGGTTTAGATCAAGTCTATCTAGATCGATTTATAGGTTTGATTCCGTTCGAAAAATAAATTCATTAATTTAAAGTTGGCTTCAATTTAAGAAAGATAAATTTCGATCTAATTTGATTTATTTGTATCTAATTTGATTTATTTATATCTAATTTTTTAAATGAAGGTTTTTAAATATTTGAAAAAAATATAATTCATTAAAAAATTAAAATAAACTTTGAATATATTAAAAATTATTTATTAAAAAATATTACTACAATTATAATAAATATTTATTATATTAAATAACATAAATAAATATAATAAATTTTTATTGTATTAAATATAATTTAAATTTTTAAATTTTAGATTTAATTATTTAGTTGGATAAGTTTTTTTTTTAAGTTTTAAGTGATGGGTTTAATTGTTATTAGTTAATGATTAATATAAATATAAATATAAATATAAATTTATTATTTAACATATATAATTAATATTTTTATAATAATATATTCGGGTTGGGCCGAGCTTGGGCAAAAAAAATCTTACCCAATGCTTGGCCTATAAAAAACAGGCCTTAAATTTTACCCAAATTCATTTTTCAAGCCTCGTATTTTATCACAACCCTCTCATTTTCCAGACAGGGCTTCAAACTTGGGCGAGTGCCTGGCCAATGAGCAGGTTTACTCTCATTTAGTAAGTTATAAGATAGTGTTTTTTTTTTCTAACAATCTCTTGACCCAATGATAAGAACATTATGTTGTAAGTATATGAGTTTGAATTAATCCCCAAACTTATATGAGTTTGAATTAATCCCCAAGCAACCTCATTATCATCAAAAAGTAAATATAGTGTTTTTTTTTCTTTGTTCATTAATTAATATATATAATTACATGTATTTGAAGAAAAAATCACGTGGTTTTACACTTAAGAAGTTAATAGTTCCGTTTCTTATTTCAAAAAAATCACGAAACATAATAGTTTGAGGGCTAAAAAAAAGAAAAAGAATCAAGGATTAAAATAATTTTTTATAATTTAAAAATTAAAAAAAAAGGCATCAAGCTATTAATTAATTTATATTATATTTAGTTTTCTGAAAACTGATAAAAGAAGATGGAATGAGAGTAAAGTGAAGGCAGCATCCGCCAAAAACATAAAAAGAATTGATTCTTCTACTTTCGAAATATTTATTGTTGAAACAGAAACATATGTTGATATCCAATCAAGAACATGAAACATAAGCAGGTACAACATTTAATTAAGAAATTAAACCAATAATAACCAACCAAAATGGAGAATTCTACAGGATGCTCAATAGATAATGAAGAGTCCCAACAACCCATAGCCAGATAAAAGCAACGAAACCCCCCACAAAATTCCGCCCACCGTTAGAGAAATATCTCCATCTATCATTTGGATCAACTCCATACAACTGACCAGGCACACCGGTCACGTAGTAGAATCTTGGAGGCGGTGGAGGAGACGGAAGTGTATTACAGTATGTGAACCTTGGCGGTGGAGGAGGTGGAAGTGACTGCTGGCCGCATGGATTCACACAGGGACAAGCTCCGCACTTAATTTCAGTAGTTGGTGCTTGGGGCACGACCACCGGTACCATTTCTTCTAAAACCTTGGTAGAGGCATTGATTGGAACAGCAAATATAATTGAAAGAAATGGAAAGATCATAGGAAGTGATGGAGGATTCTTGTGATGCGAATGCCGCACCATATTGTTTTGCTGAGAGAAAATGAAAGAAAGAGGTGCACAACTGACTTATAATATATCTCTCCTATATATAAACTCCCAATATATTAAAATATTTCAATTATAGGAACCTTTCCATTTTGAATATTTAAATTTAAAATTTACTCGCATGGGTGGTTTAATAAACAAAATTACATGTTCAAATAAATTAAGTTGATTTCGAGTTACATATTCAGATTGTTTACTGTTAAAAAGTAATTCTTAATTCGGAAATTTCAAATTTAAATTATTAAATGCGATTGAATGATTTAAAAAATAATAATATATTGGCAGCGACAATCACTTGGTAATTCCATTACTAAGTAACAAATTAATTTTTTATTATGTTGAAATTAATTTTCTCTTAATGGAGTTTAGGGTCAGTGGGATAACTCCATAAAAAATTAAAATTAATTTACCTTTCAAATTAATTTATTATTTATAA
The DNA here is from genome assembly GCA_005393395.2 of Gossypium australe. Taxonomy (NCBI): domain Eukaryota; kingdom Viridiplantae; phylum Streptophyta; class Magnoliopsida; order Malvales; family Malvaceae; genus Gossypium; species Gossypium australe. Next base: position 31,193,022 of record CM016625.1, on the reverse strand, counting down.
ATGATTTTTTAAAATTTCATTACTAGAGTTATTTTTTTATTATGTTATAATTTGAACAAATTATCTATGTGCAAGGGACGAGTCTTTAAAACTAGTAGCTATTTTAAACAATGGAAGTTAAAACGTGGGGTTGTGAGGCTTGTTTGCCTCACGTTCGATGCATGGTTATGTGGTTATAGGTTATTTATTTATTTATTTTGGAAAATGTAGAGAGGAGTGGGTGAGAGAAAGTTAGGGTAAACTATCATTACTCAATAAAATATGAATATATTATCGTTTTTGTCACTTAATAAAAAAGTTATCTTTTGGTTATTGAACTATTTGAAAGTTATTATTTAAATCATTAGATTATTCAAAAGTTTTTTTTTAAGTCATTAAACTATTCTAAAGTTTTTATTTAAGTCACTGAGTTGTTAATTTTTTTTTTTTAAGTTCCACCAACAAGCTTCAAGCGATAATTTAATGATTGTTATTATGGATCAATACCCATAGATGAGTAAATGAACTTACCTTAGATTCAAGTCAATCTAATGGTCACTATCGAAGATAGTAGAAAAAAGTTATTTAAATTTTGATTTGCAGATTTGTGACATCCAAAATTATTTCATGAAAAAAATGAATTGTAAAAGAGGAAGGGAAAGAGAGTTTTCGATTACTGTAGGTAGTGTGAACAAAGGAAGTCATGCAATGGCGAAGCCAAGGGGCTGGCAAGGGCCTCGACCCCCCTAAAATGAAAATTTTTCTATTTAGGCCCTTTTATAAATTATAAAATTTTAAATTAGTAATAGTAAAATTGCAATTTGCTCCACCAAAATGATAAAAATTGATTTAATCCTTTAAAATTTATAAATATGTAGACTATTAAAATGGTGAAATTGCCTTTTTGCTATCGTAAAAATATACAATTTAATTTCAACCCTCCAAAATAATTTTTTGGCTTCGCCCCTGAAGCCGTGTAACATCGATTTTAACAACTTAATGACTTAAATGATAACTTTTAAATAGTTTAATAGCTAAAACAAAAATTTACTCATAGTTTAGTGACTAGTAGTGCAATTTACCCAAAAAGTTAAAACGTGTTGGCTATGGTTATGAAAGCGAATGGCATGTGGATGTTGTAAATGTAAAAATGGTCCTACATCCAACCATTTTTTTCATTTTTATTTAATTAATTTTCATTTTTATTCTTTTTGAAAATTAATAATTGAGTTGAAAATTTTAGGATACCATTTTTCTGTTATAAAAATTGCAAATTTTAAGATTTAATCTTTCAATAGTATCTGTTAAGAGTGAGTGTATAAGTTAGATAAATTAAACACTAAGGTGTGGAGAAAAAATCTAAGGCAATCTCTTAATTTGGTAAAGTATTTTTATGGTTTCTTCCATTTTTGTTAGTGATTAAATTGGTCATTTTAAAAAAAATAAAATAATTTAATACATACCAATTTTAAAAATAATTAATCACAACATAAATTTCTCGTCTTTAATTGGGTAAATGTATACATAAATTAGCTCATCTTTCTATTGAAGTCTGTCTAACACTAGCATGAGCCGAATCCATTGTAAAGAAGAACTTATCCAAAGTATGAACCCTTACATCCATGGCAAGCCTTAATTAAGGCATGCTTTGCAAAGCATTCAAGCATATAGGTATTTCAAACTTTAGGAAAAGTGAAGCTTTGTTTTGAGGCATAAAACAATTAAAAATAATAGTATATTAACTTCAAATCATGCATCATGCATGTAATGATTAAATGGGTTGTCTGTAAATGATCGAAAATCCCAAGAAATAAGACGAAAACTAAATAAAAACAGTTCAAAAATCAAATGAAGTGGTTTGTAGCAAGAATGAGTTTTAAGATAGAAGAGAATCCTATACCCTTGGAATTGGAATACCCCTTTTACCTGCTTTTTCTTGAAAGCAGCGCCAACCATACTTTTTAGTTGATGGAAATTCTCACTAGCTACCTATATTTTATATTTTTTTTATTGGGTTGAATTCCATCCGGCTATTTATACTACAATCGATTCTCCTAGTTTTTGCATTTGTGAGGTTACTCAGCGGTTTCCTTGAAACGATACACTTGTTTGGGTTTTTTTTTTTTTTAAATAAAGTACAAAAGATAATGGTGTAAGTAATAAAAGCCAACCAGAAAATAATGTCTAGATATTTACAAGTTCGACTAGCTTCCAACAATAGAAGACTCTAAAAGCTGCTTTTAGTAATCTAAATGTCACGATGAGAAAAGAAAAGCCTATCCCGCAAACCATCTGTCTTTTGCCTTCCTCTTCAATGTGTTGAGCAATTCATGGAAGGCTTTCTTCCACCCAAAAATGATCGCCATCGAGGGAGAGTCCATGCTAAGCCAGAAGATGCACTACCTGATTTGTTTCTCTACAAACATAGCAAAATGAAAAAGAATGGAAGTCAGATGTAAGATTTTTTGCCACCAACAATAAAAAAAAAAAAGATAACTAATCAATCAAATTCCCAACTTTCTAACTTTCAAATAACAGTTAAACTATCTCCTTCTAATTCTATTATTTGGAAACCCATATCTAGAGTAAAAACTAGAGCATGAAAGGCAACATAGGCTTCTGTTGCAAATGCAAAAGGGAAATGGGTGACACATAATGTGCATATGCCCTAATCATTGGGGTTGAATGGTCATGGATTAGAACACCCACAAAGGCAGAATCATTAGATTGCCTGAAACCTGTATCAGAGTTAACTTTGTAGTTGCCATCAACAAGAGGGGATCAACATTCTAAATGGAAAATATCTTTGAAAGGGAGAGATGTTTGGACATTTGAGAAGTCCAAAAGGTAAGATTTTATAAAAACCATTGTTTCTAGAATTCATTTAAGTTCCCTTCATGGAAAATTTGGTTGTGCATATGTCACAATGCCCGTACAGTGATTGTAATTAGAGAACATGTGTGTGAATCATTATGGTTAAATAGAGAGGAAATCCAATCTGTGAAAGTAACATTACTCAATTCTTGTGGCCATGTAATGCTGAGATCAACCCAAACTAAACTAAGAGAGAGGAAATTGCTGGTGATATGGACAATGTACTCCTCAAATGATTGACAAAGTAAACAAGCAGACTCTGATGGATAATATCATGAAAGCAAATTATCACAAGTAGGGATAAAACCCATATAAAACCTCCATATTGTAAGAATAATTTTGTTAGGCGGAAAGAGATTACATAGCTTAGAGAAAAAATTGTTGATCTGTAATGTTTGTTAAAGTAGAGGATAAGTAATTTGTGTTGCTGTTGGAACTTCTAATTGCCATTGTAGGAACCTAATTTTGACCGGGCTCGTGCAAAATAAAACAAAACCAAAAAAATAAAAAATAAAGTCCAGTTTGTTTACAAGCCAAAACAGATTACATAAATTAGACCCACAACTCTTGGCCCAAACTAATACCCAAAACCCAATTACAAACCAAACTACCCATTACTCGAATACACCCTGAGCCAACACTTAGACCCAAACTCGCACGGCCCAAAAGGGCCCAAAACTAAACAAGTTTGAGTAGCCTGGCGCCGCAAGCGCCCCAGCAAGCAGCCCTTCCTCGCGCCCACCTTCGATCGCGTCGCAATCAGCGCGGGAATCACTCCGAAGCTGAACTTCTCGCTCCCGGCCTGCAAAAAGGGGAAAGAATAGCAGTAAACATGGCAAACGCAATATTTGTATTCCTTTTTTTATTTTTATTTTCGAGGCTATAAAAGCTCTGCAATAAACTTGTAACAGAGATGATATACACAGAGAAAGAATATAGGCAAACATTCAAAAAAAATAGAGAAATAAAATACCAAAACTCATTTACAGAGGTGATTTCTGTTCTTTTTTTCGTGTTAGTTTATGCATATTTTACATATAAAATAATGTTAAAATGAAAAGGGAAGCAAACTACCTTTGAAGTGGAGAGATTTGACTCTCAGGCCGCCGACTGCGGTGGCGCGTGCAGCGCGTGTGGCGCGTGCCCACAAGTCCGATGATCGGAGCTTAGACGAGAGGATGAAGGGCTTCAGAGGATTTTTGAAATTTTTTTTAAAAAAGAGTTTAGAAATGATTTTTTTTTTATTAAAACTGACTTATATAAGCCAAAGGAACGACACCGTTTTGAGGTGGTCAATTGATGACCAAAACGACACCGTTTTAAAGCTTATGACCCGAGCGTTGACCCGACCCGAGGAGGATCCGCGCGTTTTCGTTAAAAGGTCTAATTGCCGAATAAGTCCTTCCGCATTATTTCAATTTTGTAATTATGTCCTGTTACATTTTTTATTTTTACAAATGGGCCCAAAATTATTTCTTGCATCTTAATTTAGTCCTTCGGGCTGCTTAAAAGCCAAAATCAGAACGACGTCGTTTAGGAGACAAGGCATAATTGCCTAATAGGTCCCTAAGATGTGACGCGCGTTTTGGTTTGATCCTTTACATTTTATTTTTTAAGTTTTTTTTATTTCTTTGTTTATTTCTAAAACTTTTTTTTTGTTTTATGTTATTTTTTTATTATCTTAACATTATATTAAATTGTTTTTATTATACTAAAAATTTCTATATTATTTTTTTACTATTTGTATATTAATTTATTAATAGTATAAAATTTTTGTGTACAGTTTTTCTTAAATACATATTATTTTTATAAATATTGAATTATTACTATTATTATTTTATTTAGTTTAATTATTTATATATTACCTATTATTTTATAATATTATATTATATTTCAAAAAAATTATATTATATAGTATCATACATATTTTTTTTTGAAATTTTATATAAAATTTATTTATATTATATAACATATTTCATTTATATTGTTTATATTATATATGTAATTTTATGATTAGTATATTATATATATGTTTTTATATAAAATTATTATATTGTTTACTAATGTTTTTATTATATATATAATTTATATGTATTAAATTATTAAATTATTAAATTATGTATTTGTTATAAATATTCTTTTTTATATACTTTAAAATTTTTTATTCATTTAAAATATTGTTTATCTATATATAAAATCGTTTTATAAATCTTTATATTTTTTTGTCATAATATTCATTCAATGTTTAAATATATCACTCCCTTTTCGTTTGATTTTGTTATTTCATGAAGATCTTAATTATTGCTACTTATTTTATGCCATGTGTATTTATTTATGTTTTTTTAATCGTTTATTATTGCTTAACATAGTTCATTATATACTTATTCATGTTATATTATTCTTTTATTATTTATTGTTAGTATAATTTGTAGTTATGTAGAATTGCTATTAAATATGTATGTTGTAATATCTTACCCAAACCATTGTTTTATAAAAACACCTTTTGAATTGACGCATTTTATCCAAACGGTGATATCTAATATTTGGGAACTTCGAGAAAAATTGTGCCCTAACTCACAGGGTTTCAATTTTTATCGTTGAACTTAAAATATTAAGTATCCCTTTTCTTTTAAAATTGAAATTTATAAATTTCCAAATCAAAACTTATTCTCAGAAATTCAAAACGTTATATCCTAATTACTGGATATGATGTTTTGTGTTTCGAGATAAGAATTTTCTACAAATAAAGGCGAGCCTAACTTCGAAGTCATGAGATGTTACATCCTAACTTATTGGGTATAGCATTTTATTTCTTTGAGATAGGTAAGTCTTGGTTTTCTTTCAAAGGATCATATTTTAAAGTTTTCAAATTTTTAACATTAGGACATGATTTTATCAATTAGGTACCAATTTTGGGCGTTATGAGGGTGCTAACCCTTCCTCATACGTAACCGACTCTCGAACCCGTTTTCTTGTATTTCGTGGACCAAAATTAATGTTTTAAGATAAAACGTATTATAAGGTGATCCAATCATACCTAAGTCAAAAAAGGATTGGTGGCGACTCCCGTTTTTGTTTTTTAAAGTCGATCCCTGTTTTTACCAAAATTCAAAAATGGTTTCGACAGCTTGGCGACTCCGCTGGGGACCAATAAGAGAGTCAAGCTGTAAAATCGATAATTTCATGTCCTTTTGTCCGAATTTAAAATTCTAATTTAAAAAAACCATGATCCTTTTATTGCATGTGGTTCTAATTTTTAATATATATCTCTTCATTGCACTACATGACCGTTGTGGTTGCACCTTTAAGTAGGAGCAAGAAGCTATGCCTTTGTGAGGTTTTCACCTCCGCATGGGCTAGTGGATTGCTTTCGGGATACATCTGTACCTATGTCTTCGTGAATTTTTCACTTCCGCATGGCCATAGGGAAATGTATTCCCCCGAACTGAACTCTGTCCGTATGAGCCTATAATGGGCGAGGATCGAGGAATCTGCTGGTTCAGGTACCTCAACTTTAGAACTAAACCGCATATAGTAAACTCTAATAGCCCACCTTAGGTAGAACTATGCCAAACCTTAGTAGTTACCTAGATAGGTGTTCGTTTATTTTACTTGCTTTATATTTTTTATTCTGAGGTACTAACTTGTTGTGTTTTATTTTTTTTGCATGTCATTTCATATTTTAAGATGTATCGATTCACAGTCAGTTTCTAAGTTAGAAAGCTGGTTATGGAGAACGAATTCCTTGATAAAGTGGAAGACAATGCAGTCGTCCGCATATGGTCAGAGCAAAGGCAATTAGAGAAAAGGGATAGCTTAGCTGAGGGGTATGTGTCAAAACTACAGAATTTCACTCGTATCAGTGTCACGCAAAATGAGCTCCAAGAGTTGAAAGGAATATGGAACCAGTGGGATGATGAGGCAAAACAGTTGTTCTATCGTAATTATGGCGATCTACCTTACTTGCTCGACGTCAAGGTAGATAAGTATCTGTTCCGGGCTATGACTCAATTTTGGAATTCTGCTTATAGCTATTTCTCTTTCGGGAAAGTAGATTTAGTGCCAACGGTGGAGGAATATACGACCTTGCTTCGCTTTTCGAGGATCCAAGTCGATAAAGCTTATTCTAGGGCTGCTAATGTCCCAACTTTTGTGAAGAAGTTAATGAATATCATGGGAATGAGTGAACAGTGGGTTACAGCTAGAATTCAAGAGAAAGGTGAGGGTAAATGCATACATTGGGTGAGTTTGAGTGATCTGATCCTAGCACATCCAGATGTAAAAAAGAAGATTGACGTCTTTGCCTTGTGTATTTACGGTTTGGTAATTTTCCCTAAAGCTCTCAGACATATAGATGAAGCAGTTACTGACTTATTCGATCGACTTGACAAAGGGGTCACGCCTGTACCTGCGATTTTAGCAGAGACGTTTAGATCCTTGAGTGCATGTCGAAGAGCAGGTAAGGACAAGTTTATTGGATGCGCCCAGTTGTTGTTGGCTTGGTTCCACAATCATTTCTAGAAGGTGGAGAAAGTTTCTTATCGGGTTTTCTCTTAGAATTATTCTCCGTTGAAAGAGATAGTAGCTACACCAAAGAGAGAAGACGTGTCTGAGGAAAGCTGGATGGCGCTCCTTCAAAACCTTCAAGAAGAAAACATCGAGTGGAGGGCTCCTTGGATGATTCCCGACGAGATCCTTTATCGGTGTGGGAGTTTCGACTGGGTTCCTTTACTTGGAATATGAGGAGCCGTGGGGTATGCCCCTTTGCTCGTATTGAGGCAATATGGGTCAAGACAGTTCGTGCCAACGACATATGGGTTAGCTCAATGTGAGTTCTCATACAGAGGGAAAATTATAAGAAGAGGGTTAAGGAGATTTCTGGTGCTTGGAATCAGATTCGCAGAATGAAGAGATTATCCGCAGGCCCAATGACGACCTCAGAATACAGTGGATGGAGGATTAGAATGATTAATGATAACATCCCCGAACTGAATCCAGAAGGCACCCGGTCAAGAGAAGAATGTTTGCAAGTGGTTCCATCAGAGTTAGAGATTGTGAAACTAGATTTCGAAAAGATGAGTTCAGAGCTTGGAAAGAGGATAGAGAAGTTGGAAGAAAAGAAGATGTACATGAGGTTAGATGTGGATGTTCAGAAATCAGAGGCTGAAAAATTAAGAAAAGGGAAGAAAAGGGTCGAGGAGGATCTGAATGACCTAAAGACAGAGTATAAGAAGCTGCGTCTATCGATGAAGAATGCCAGATTGGGGAATACTTTGAAACAGTGGCAACAGGAGGTCCACGAGGAAAAGGCCAAAGCTGACCATTGGGAGAGGAAGTTCCTAGAGATGTAGATGCAAAACGAGGCCCTGGAACAAAGGTTAGCAGAAAGCCAAAAGGAAAAGAGTGGATTAAAAGCTAGAGTGGCAGAATTAGGACGGTCTCTTCACCACTATCAAAGCTGTAATTTTGCGAATGAGTTGAAGTCGAGTCTGAATAAGATTGAGGAAATGAAGGGCAATATTGAAAGGTTAGAATCAGCATTGCAGAATTGTGAACTTCAGATCGAGTAGTTTGAAGCAAGAGAAGGGCATTGGAAGGAAGAGCTCCACCACTCCCAAGACCAAGTTAGAAATCGAGATTATCTCATGGGTGAAGCAATAGTTCAGATTCGAGAAGTAGCTGATCATCTACAGACTTTGGTAGTACAGGCTGATACACTGAGCACGAAGTATGAGCTACAGTTAGATCATGGTCAAGAGTTAGCCTTGTTGTTTGGGAAGATTAAAACTTTAGGCCTTAAGGTGAAAGCATATTTGTAGTCCGTTTTATGTAAAGGATTTTGTTTTCTAATAAAGTTTTCTAAAATGAAGTTGAATCTGAATCAATGCCTCCTTGCATTCATGCATTTGCATTACATCATATCATATGCATTTAAGTCCATAGAGAGAGCCTAATTAGTTGAAGTTATCACACATAGAGAGAGAGAGAAAGAGAGAAAGAAGGGAAAATCTAGAAACTAAACACCAGTACGGTACACGCGCTAAGACAAAAGATATGGATCAGAGACTTGAACAATTCTAGAGAGACATGCAAGATCAGATGTAGGAGCAATTGAAGAAGCTCCAACAAGAAATGAGAGACCAAATGTTGGAAGATCAAAGGAACATGATGGCTCAAATGGCCCAGATGCTGAGTGGGGCAATGGACAAAGGAAATGGTCCCATAGTCAACGCTAAAGACAATGAGGACTTTCCTCGGGGTTTCACCCCGCCGCATGTACAACATGAAGAGTATCTCCAAAGGCCACCTGTCACGATTAGACCTCAACAGGGGCAAACTGATAATAGACCGCCCATGAACTTCCAAGTTGGCTCAGGATCTAACCCATGAGATAACCCTGCTAATTCTGTTATCCCTGACTTAGACATAGCAGAGAGGGAGGGGATAAGAACTGAATCCTCAAGGCAGTTAGAGGATCGCTATAGATGGCTAGAAGAAAAGTTCAAAGCCCTAGAAAATACTGATAATCACTATGGAATTGACGCCAAAGACTTGAGTCTAGTTCCAGATTTGGTGCTTCCTCATAAGTTCAAGATGCTAGAATTTGAGAAGTATAATGAGACTAGCCATCCTCAAGCCCACACCACTATGTTTTGTAGACGGATGACTGGCTATGTTAACAATGATCAACTCTTGATTCATTGTTTCCAAGACAGTTTGGTGGGGGCAGCGTCCAGGTGGTACAATCAACTTAGCCGTGCTAATATTAGCTCATGGAGAGACTTAGCCCAAGCCTTCATGAAGTAATACAATCATGTCACTGACATGACACCTGATAGAATCATGTTGTAAAACATGGAAAAGAAATCAAATGAAAGCTTCAGGTAATACGCGTAAAGATGGAGGGAAGTTGCCATACAAGTTCAACCCCCTCTCCTAGAGAAGGAAACCACCATGCTTTTTATTAACACTTTGAAGGCACCATTTATCACTCATATAGTAGAAAGCACCACCAAGAGCTTTGTGGATATAGTGATGGCAGGAGAGATGATTGAAAATGCCATAAGAGGTGGTAAGATTGGAGCGGGGGAAACCACTAGAAGGTCTGCTCATAGGAAAAAGGACAACGAGGTGAATAATACGAGTACATATAACAATGGGTAGTCGAAGGCAATCATTGTTAGCCAGCCAAAGGTAATTACGGTTGGGCAACAAGGGTTTAAAAAACAAGAATTAGGCACCAGAAAAAATTTCTGAAAAGCTCCAATTTACGCCGATCCCAATGACGTATAAAGAGCTATACCAAAGTTTATTCGACGCGCATGTCCTGTCCCCATTTTATTTGAAGCCGTTACAACCCCCATATCCCAAATGGTATGATTCAAATGCTCAATGCGACTACCATGCGGGAATAATGGGGCACTCAATAGAACACTGCACTGCCTTCAAAAAGTTAGTCGAGAGATTCATCAAGATGGGGATTGTGAAATTTGATGATACACCAAGTGCAGAGAACCCCTTACCTAACCATGGAGATAAGGGGATAAACTCGATTGGCGAAAATGTCATGAGAAAGATCAATGAGGATATTGCGGAGGTAAAAACCTCGTTGAGAATGGTCTGGAGAGAAATGATGAGAAGAGGATTAGTAGAATCAGATTCTGTAGAAGGATGTGAAGGACTAAGGAACTACTGTGAGTTCCACAAAGCAGAGGGGCATGAGATCCAAGAATGTGCTGAGTTCAGGGTCTTGGTGCAAAGCCTTATGGACAATAAGGAGTTGATGCTTTATGAAGAAGGCTTAGAGGAAGGAAACATATATGCAACTGAAGGAGAATTGACGAAGCAAAAAGTCAATTATCCGAGGATCATTATCTCTCGACCAAAAAACATGGAAGGCAGAGCACAAATCACGCCTAAAGTCGTAATCCAGAAACCTGTTTCCTTTTCTTACAAGGATAACAAAATGGTGCATTGGAATTACGACTGTAATGTGACAATATTGGGAGTGGAAAGATCAGTTGACACTTCCGAAGAAGTCCAAAATGAAGGGTCCTACACACGTAGTGGAAGGTGCTACGATTCAGGAAATGTTAGAGCAGAATCAGTGAAATCAAAGACTGAGGCAGTTGAACGAGAGAAATGACCTGAGGCCCTTATCAATGAACCTGTAAAATTCTTGAAGCAAAGTGAATACAGCGTGGTAGAGCAGTTACGCAAACAACCGGTTCGCATATCAGTGCTAGCACTGCTCTTAAGTTCGAAAGTACATCGTGAGGCATTGATGAAAGTGTTGAATGTGACTTACGTTACTAAGGATATATTCGTCAATAAACTTGACCGATTGGTTAGTAATATAAGTGCTGACAATTTCATTTACTTCAGTGATGCTGAAATTCCACCGGGGGGCATGGGATCAACAAAGGCTTTGCTCATCACTACTCGATGCAAGGGATACACTCTACCAAGTGTGTTAATAGATAATGGATCAGCTTTAAATGTCTTACCATTATCTATACTGAAAAGATTGCCTATAGACAGTTCTTACATGAAGACATGCCAGAACATAGTGAGAGCATTTGATGGCACTGAGAGAAGAGTGATGGGAAGAATTGACATACCGTTGCTAATTGGGCTAAACACGTATGAAGTGGATTTTCTGGTGATGGATATCAAACCCTCATATAATTGCTTACTAGGAAGACCCTGGATTCATTCGGCAGGGGCAGTGCCCTTATCACTGCATCAAAAACTTAAACTGGTAACAGAAGGTCGGCTAGTGACTATAAATGCAGAAGAGGACATCATAGCCACTGTTACCAAAGACGCGCCATATTTAGAGGCGAATGAAGAAGCAACTGAATGCTCTTTCCAATCTTTAGAGTTCGTGAATGCGACATTTATTTTGGAGGGGAATTAGGCTCCAGTGCCTAAAATATCTAAGACCACAAGGATGGGCTTACAAATGATGGTGGGGAAAAGAGCCCTACCAGGAAAAGGACTGGGCAGACATTTCCAAGGAAAAGTTCAAGTTCCGATGCTGAAAGAGAAAAGAGACCGTTTTGGCTTGGGTTTCAGCCAGATGCTAAACAAAAGAAGAGAGAAATAGAGAAGAAGCAGGAAAGAAGAAGAACACGTCTGAATGGAGAAGAAGTCAAGTGGAAATCAATGACATTCCCGCACATATCCCAAACCTTTTTATTTGGAGGGATAATTCACCCTGAGAGGGGGTTATTGGAAAATCCTCACATCAATGCCATACACGAGGAGAGAATTGAACAAAGAAACCTGTTGGGCATTCGCCCTTATGAACCTGGAAGCGTTTTGAACAATTGAACTACAGAGGAACTTCCTATAGTTTTTAAAGATTATACAGAGTGATATTCAGAATGCTCTTGTTGTTTTTTAGCCTAGGAACAATAATATTTCTTTTGTGAAATAGGCTCATGTTCAGACATTGCTGTTTCAATAAAATACATCTTTGATAATTAACTCGAGCAGATATTCCTTCATTTTTTTCATTCTTTTGATTTTCTAATTTCATTCCAAATTTTTTATTCTCATTCATACCACATAAATAGTTGTTCTCGAATTCATTTGTTCTGTGTACATTCTTTGGTACCCACCACAGGTCCCTAGATATCAATAACATGAGCAATGATACTACAGATCCAGAGGTCTATTTTGAGCAAGACATGTGTTTAGAGGAATCTTAGGATTTTGAAGGTGACAGAGATTGTGACTTATCTCCAGATCTGTTAAGAATGGTAAAGCCAGAGGAGAAACAAATTTTACCCCACGAAGAGGAGGTAGAGAACATAGCCTTGGAGGAAGGAAAGGTCGTGAAAATTGGAACGCGCATGGCCGAGGAGACGAAACAAGACCTTGTTGAGTTACTATGGAAATACAAAGACGTCTTTGCATGGTCGTATCAAGATATGCCTAGACTAAGTACTGATATTGTAGTGCACCGCCTTCCCATAAGAGAAGAGTGTAAGCCAGTTCAGAAAAAGCTACGAAGGATGAGGCTTGACGTGGTGTTGAAAATAAAGGAGGAAGTCAAGAAACAGTTTGATGCTGGTTTTCTACAAGTGGTCAAATACTCAGAGTGGGTCGCCAACATTGTTTCTGTCCCTAAGAAAGATGGAAATGTCAGAATGTGTGTAGACTATAGGGACTTAAATAAAGCCAGCCCAAAGGACAATTTCCCTTTGCCTCATATTGACACGTTGGTGGATAATATGGCAGGATACTCATTGTTCTCTTTCATGGATGGTTTTTTGGGATACAATCAGATCAAGATGTACCCTAAGGATATGGAGAAAACTACTTTCATAACATTGTGGGGAACCTTTTGTTATAAAGTAATACCATTCGGATTAAAGAATGTCGGTAAATCTCGGATGATGCATAAAGAGAATGAAGTATACGTCGATGACATGATTGCTAAATCTCGAATAGAAAAAGAACACATTGAAGTCTTGAAGAAGTTGTCTCTGAGGTTGAGAAAATTTCAATTAAAGCTCAACTCGGCCAAGTGTACTTTTGGAGCTCGGTCAGGAAAATTGCTTGGTTTTGTGGTCAGCGAGAGAGGAATCAAAGTTGACTCGAATAAAGTCAAAGCTATACAAGAACTGCCTCCACCACGCACTCAAAAAGAAGTTCGAGGTTTTCTAGGAAGGTTAAATTACATTGCTCGGTTTATTTCACAATTAACTGAGAAATGTGATCCCATATTTCGTCTTCTCAAGAAACACAACCAAGGTGTATGGGACGATGAATACTAGAGAGCTTTTGACAAAGTCAAACAATATCTGTCAAATGCACCAGTATTATCTCCGCCTAATCTAGATAGACCGCTGATACTGTTTTTGTCAGTGTTCAATAACTCTATGGGATGTGTGCTTGGTCAACACGATGAGTCAGGAAGAAAAGAAAAGGCAATATACTATCTCAGTAAAAAGTTCACTAAATGTGAAATGAGATATTCGTCAATTGAAAAATTGTGTTGCGTCTTGATTTGGACAACTTGAAGATTGAGGTAGTATTTGCTATATCATACAACCTGGTTCATTTCGAAGCTTGATCCATTAAAGTACATGATGGAGTCAACTACTTTGAATGGAAGGATGGCAAGGTAGCAGATTTTGCTGTCTGAATTCGATATAGTCTATGTGAACCAAAAGGCTATAAAAGGGAGCGCAGTAGCAGAATTTCTGGCTAGTCGAGCTTTAGAGGATTATAAACCTTTGAGCTTTGATTTCCCAAATGAAGAGTTGATGTATGTGGTAAATACTGAAGAATGTCCGTGGAAGCTAAATTTTGATAGAGCATCAAATGCTGTGGGAAATAGAATTAGGGCAATCTTGGCATCCCCTAGTGGTGATCATTATCCATTTACATGCAAACTGGATTTTGATTGCACGAACAAAATGGCAGAATATGAAGCATGCATCATGGGAATTCGAGTAGCTGTAGAGCGTAAAATCAGAGTGATAGAAGTATATGAAGATTCTGCTTTAGTAATCTACCAGCTTAAAGGAGAATGGGAGACAAGAGATCCCAAGCTAAGTGATTACCGAAAAATAGTTCTGGGATTGATTGAGGAGTTCGATGAAATTACTTTTAATTATCTCCCACGTGATGAAAACCAGATGGCGATCTTTGGCAACCCTGGCTTCTATGATCAAAGTAAATAGACCAGAGGATATGTGACCTATTCAGATGAGTATTTTTGAAGTTTCAACTCATTGTTATAACATGGAAGAGGAGGAAAGAGATGACCACCCTTGATATCATGATGTATTGCGATACGTAAAAGATCGTGAATACCCGGAGCATGCAACTGAAAATGAGAAAAGGACATTAAAAAGATTGGCCTTTGACTATGTTTTAGATGGAGATATCTTGCACAAAAGGAGAAAATATCAGGTACTATTGAGATGCGTTGATGCTGTCGAAGCTAGGAAAATCCTGGAAGAAGTTCTTGAGGGCATTTGTGGAACACATGCTAATGGATTCACAATGGCCAGTCGGATAATGAGATTTGGATATTATTGGTCCACCATGGAAGGAGATTGTATCAACTATACCAAGAGATGTCTTAAATGCCAGATTTATGGAGACAAAATTCATGTGCCTCCGCCACCTTTGCATGTTATGACTTCCCCATGGCCTTTTTTTATATGGGGCATGGATGTTATTGGACCTATCTTACCGAAAGCTTCGAATGGGCATTGATTCATCTTCGTGGTAATTGACTACTTCACGAAATGGGTAGAGACTGCTTCATATGCTAGCGTCACTAAGTCAGCAGTTAGCCGGTTCCTGAAAAAGGAGATCATTTGTCGATATGGAATGCCCGAGAGGATCATATCAGACAACGCACTAAACTTGAACAATAGCACGAAAGTCGAAGTTTGTAGTCAATTCAACATCAAACATCACAACTCGTCTCCGTATCATCCAAAAATGAATGGGGCAGTGGAAGCGACCAATAAAAATATCAAGAAGATAGTAGGGAAAATGACGGAGACTTATAAGGATTGGCATGAGAAACTATCATTTGCACTCTATGCTTATTGAACGTCCGTCAGAACCTCTACTGGGGCAACGCCTTTCTTGTTAGTCTATGGGATGGAGGCAGTTCTACCTATTGAAGTGGAAATACCTTCTCTTCGAGTTTTGTCAGAAATAAAGCTGGATGAGGCTGAATGGATCCAGGCTCGGTATGATCAGTTGAACTTAATTGAAGAAAAGAGGCTAAGGGCTATTCGTCACGGTCAGATATACCAAAAACGAATGATGCGGGCCTATGATAAAAAGGTCCGCCTAAGAGAATTTCACGAAGGGGACCTTGTATTGATTCCCATACAAAAGGATTTCAGAGGAAAATGGATGCCAAATTGGGAAGGACCATATGTGGTGAAGAAGGCTTTCTCTGGAGGAGCACTGATCTTGACCGAAATGGATAGGAAAAGCTTACCCAATCCTGTGAACTCGGATTCAGTAAAGAAGTATTTTGCTTAAAGAGAAGAAGAGGACAAGGGGAAAACCCGCAAAGGGCGCTTTGGGTTTCTAAAAAAAAAAAAGAGAGGCCAAGGCGAAAACCCTCAAAGGGCTCTTTGAGACCAAAGGGCTCTTGAGTTGAAAACCCGGAAAGGGCGGCTCAAATTCTTAATAGACACGCAGTCATCTTGCTATACTTGAATCAACAAGAAATGAAGAATGTTGCATATCGGGGCATCAACAAAGTATCCCTTTGAATTGACGCATTTTATCCAAACGGTGATATCTAATATTTGGGAACTTCGAGAAAAATTGTGCCCTAACTCACAGGGTTTCGATTTTTATTGTTGAACTTAAAATATTAAGTATCCCTTTTCTTTTAAAATTGAAATTTATAAATTTCCAAATCAAAACTTATTCTCAGAAATTCAAAACGTTATATCCTAACTTGCTGGATATGATGTTTTGTGTTTCGAGATAAGAATTTTCTACAAATAAAGGCGAGCCTAACTTCGAAGTCATGAGATGTTACATCCTAACTTATTGGGTATAGCATTTTATTTCTTTGAGATAGGTAAGTCTTGGTTTTCTTTCAAATGATCATATTTTAAAGTTTACAAATTTTCAACATTAGGACATGATTTTATCAATTAGGTACCAATTTTGGGCGTTATAAGGGTGCTAACCCTTCCTCATACGTAACCGACTCCCGAACTCGTTTTCTTGTATTTCGTAGACCAAAATCAATGTTTTAAGATAAATTGTTTTATAAGGTGATCCAATCATACCTAAGTCAAAAAAGGATTGGTGGCGGCTCCCGTTTTTGTTTTTTAAAGTCGATCCCCGTTTTTACCAAAATTCAAAAATGGTTTCGACAGCCATGTACCTCCATTTAGCACTATACAACTTGAGTTGTCTTGTTGCCACACCAACAAGTCATGAAGCCACGTATTATAGAAAGGGATACTACAAATGAGGTTCACTTCATTAAGACAAAAAAACGCTATGAATAAGATCGCACTTCCATACCATAATATTTTGATCTATTAATTCTGATATTCTGTTAATTTCAGAATTATCACCAGAAGTGTGAATGTTGCAAGTGTTGGATTTGGTGCTTTAAGTATAATATTTTTGTCTATGTATATTTATAATTTTTTTTAACAGATTGGTTAATAAAATAATTTATGGATTACATTAATATCCTTCGTATAATGTCTTCATGTAGTTTTTGCATGCAAAGCAAAATAGAAACAAATATTGGCTCACTAGTTGTTTAATATTTAAACTAATACTAAGCGATATTACATGTCAGATCATAATACGAAAAGACAACTTTTATTAGTAGACGAATCTAAACATGTCCTTAGTCTAGTCGGAAATGAGAACACCAATTAAAAGCCTAATATGTCGTCTATCAAGTCCAATTGGGGAGATGCTTTGCTTTGGGCATTGAGGCAAATGACTCCCAGAAGATAGAGATATAGATGTGATTGACAGTACATCCGACTGGACCCAAGAAGAATAGATATTGAACCCGTTTATGGATTTATTCACTTGTTACGTTCAAAGTGTGACATACCTAAATCTTGAGTGGATGACAGACCATGTATGCGTGACTCATATACTTTGATGTAAGTAAAAGTCTGAGTTCAAATAGATAAGGAATCAAAAGCTGATGCATTGGGTATATGACTTCTGCAGTATGTAGCGTCATTCACAATAGTGGAATTTATAGTCCGAGATATAGGTAAATGATATCCTCTCATTGGCATTACATAGCTGATGAAAAGTAAACGTTGCCACGGGTCGTTTATTTTTTTATAGTACTTGACTTTTCATTAAAGAATATGTAATGGTTACCATGAGATAAAATAGGATGATATTGGGAGAAACAAATTTATACTAAAAAGATTAAGGATATCCTATGAGGGTAACACACTTATTTCAAGGTCATTGGATGAGTACTAATCAAGTTGCTTTCGTAATGGTATACCGTTGGAGAGAGCTCAATCACTATATTATAGTAAAATGACCTTGTGAGTAAATGAGTTTATGATTGTTAGGAGAAAAGATTGTTGAATAAAATAAACAAAAATAGATAAAAAATGGTACATATGGACAAATGAGAAACGTTTGAAAATGAATTTGGTTTTCTCTAAAATGAAAATGAAAATGACCTGGAATTGAATTTATAGTTTTCGAATTAAATGAAGTTTGAAAATGGAAATAAATCATTTGGTTATATTGAATCCATTGAATGCAGAAATATTAAATATATTTTCTCATATATTCTTTTACGGTAAAGTTGTCATGATTTTAATAAAATTAGAATTAGGTTAAAAAATTATTTAATTGAGAAATTAATTTAAAAATGTTTCTTTTTGGGAAATAGAAAAACAAATATCGAGTTGGATCAAATTATAAAATACTGAATTAAAAGTATAGGAAGTACTTATAATTGGACCCAATATATGAAAGGCTAAAAAACCCTTATGTTTAAAAAGGGGGACGACAAACCCTAGTTTGTTTAATTAGGGTTGCCACCTCCTATACTCCTAGTTAGACTAAGAGTTTGTTTTTATATGATGATGAATTTGAAAGAGCTTTGTTGCTTAAAAAAACATATGAAATTTCTAATGAATATGGCTTAATTTATAGGCACTGAGTGTTCTAATGTTCTAATGGTGTTGTAAAATAAGTTGACTTCCTAATTTTTTTTATAATTACCCTTCAGCTACTCCTACTTTTAACTCTCGACCCAAAATAACTATCACAGTTCGCCAGGCCTACTGGCGATCCTTGCTTTACCAAACCTATTGGTGAACACCAACTCGCTAAACCAACTATCGAACATTAGCTTGCCAGTTCTATTGGCATACACCATTGTGCCAGTCTTGCTAGCATATACCATCTCGCCAGACCTGCTGACGTATACTAGCTTGCCAAGCCTTTTGACAAATTTTAGCTCGCCAGACCTACTGTCGATCATAGTTCACTAAATCCCTAAGCAAATCTTTCTTCACCAAAGCCACTGGCGACCTCTGTTTGCCAAGCTCAAACTTCTAGTGTAACACCCTCAACCCATCCGATTTCCTGGATCCGGATCTCGGGTATTACCACATGAATACAAACAAAGCTTTATCTACTTATACAAATTACAATTAATTCACAAGTTAACTTTATACAAATTCAAACTAAATTACATAAATATATATGTACAATAGGTAGATACAACTGTGACACATGATAATTTAATTACAAGGATATCTAATTCGAAGTCCTAAGCTATTACAGTTATCCCATGATATGGTTTTCTAAGTGAATTTTCAGACTTTGAATACGCCACCCAACTCGCTCTGTATGCATAATAACTCGATACGCCACTTCGTTCGACATAGTCCTGGCATCATCCCTCCTGGCGCATACTCACATTCAACCTAAAACATAAAGTGTAACTTATGCAAGTTCATAAGAACTCAGTGAGAAATAATCTCTTATACCTTAGTCGTCGTTTTCGTAAAGTGCCAAGTAGTTCATTACCATCAGCTTCTCTTCTTTCATCATCCACTACCTATCATAATGGGTGTCACACAAGCTGCAAAACATTTTCATTCCTTCTATCTGTTATATCCTAGTCTGAATCCATTACCATCATATAGTAATAACTTCATTCTCTTAGGAATCTCCTTCAACTCATCTTGATCATGGATCCTTACCCATATTCTTTGCAAACCATTGTTCAAAATTGCTTTTCATACCTAATCTTAACTTCTACTAATCTTTTCTAGTATTATTTATAGACAGATGCTCTTCTTTGAATTATCAGAAACAGTCGTTATTCAGATTTTCTCTTTCAATGAAAGCTTATCCATCTTGTTATTTCTTTAAACTATCATCTTCAATCGTTTTTTGAATTTACTTGGTCCTTACCTTGAAATCATCAAACACTCTAGCTTATTTTAGTTTTTCTGGTCATGATTAAAGGCTATGCGGGATACACCACATCGATTCATATGGAGTTTGCCAGAAAGGCTAACATTTCATAATTCACCACAAAGGCTTATTTTTTCCTGAAATATTTATGACATGGATTTGCCCAAACTCATAATACGTGAGGTTTTCCCATCATCGTTCTAGGACATGCAGAGAACCCTATTGGGTAATCACCATCCTTTAATTCCTTTCAAAGGGTGTCATGGCCATGGATTTTTCCTTTAGAGTTCGTGTTTAAAGTCCCGGCGGACCCCTTTTTGACAACTTCTGTAACAGTCTGATTTAGACCCTAGTCGGAATAGTGGTTTCTGGACCACAAATCTGAGTCAGAAAAATAATTTAATATTATTTTCCATGTTTATAGTATGTGAATTGATATGTGTGAAATTTTTGTGAATTAATTTATCCGTTTGTGTGCTTAATTTGATGAAAGGACTTAATTGTATAAAATGCAAAAGTGACTTGATAGTTGTTAAATTGCTTCATTGCTATTGTTTTTATAATATGGAGTCCTTAAATTGAAATTTCACCATTCGGAGCATGCATGGACGGTAAAGGACATTAATTATATGTGTTTTATATGTTATTTTAAAAGGTTAATTTGGTAAAAGATTAATAATGTTCATTAAAATAGAACAAAAATTACAAAGTCATGCATTTGTTCATCCTTATGACAGAATATATCAAAGAAAAAGAAAGAAAAGAATAAGCTAGGGTTCGGCTATGATTTTGGCTTGATTAAGGTATGAGTTTTGTTCGGTTTTTGATAATTTTTACGTTTTTATAATCGTTGCTTTGCGTACTATAAAGCCCATGCCTTAATTTTTCAATTTGATGATAATTTTGTGTTTTTCCATTGTTGAAAGCTTGTGGTTTTTGTTGTTTGATGATGGAAAATAAAAGATATGTGATAGATTAATATGTTTTGTCTTTGGATTTTTGATGAATTTGAGTAAATTGGACTAATTTGTGAAAATAATATTTTGAGGGACTAAAATGTGAAATAAATGAAATATATGGACTTATATGAACTATATGAATATTCGGCCAAGCATGGGAAATATGAAATTTTGTGTATTTTATGATTTTATTAAATAGGGACTAAAATGTCAAAAATGTGAATTTTAGGGGCTTAAGTGTAAAATGCCCTAATTATGTGTTTTTTGGTTTGAACTGAATGAAGTGTGTTATTAAATAGCCAAATTTGAATTTATATAGATCAAGAACAAAAGAAAACGAAATTAGATCGAGGGAAGTCGAAAGTGGTTGAGTAGTCGATTTCATCCATCGTTATCCGAGGTAAGTTCATAAGTAAATAAATGCGTTTAAAATTTAAGTGATTACATTTTATAGTATTGAATTTAATTGTATAATTATATACATGTATTGCTGAATTGATATAAGCTTAGATTGACTTGTGTCGAGCTTGAATCAATTGAGATACGACGTCCGAAAGCCTCATACGAACCTTAGGAATAGTTAGGATACATATGTCATGACATAGGATTCCGATATGTGATTTCGTGTAAGACCACGTTTGGGACGTTGGCATCGACTTGTGTTTACGTGTAAGACCATGTTTGGGACATTGGCATCGTATTTGATTGGTGTAAGACCCTGTCTGGGACAGTGGCATCTATGTGTGATTACATGTAAGACCACGTCTGGGACGTTGGCATTGTACGAGCCTTCCGACTATCCAAGTATCCTTATTAATTCCAAATGGTTCAACGAGCTTTATCGAGATAAGATCAGATGTGAAACAAAAAGATTCAGGTATGCGCTTTGTGATATGTATATGAAAACAAGGTAAGTATATGCTTATAATGAATACATGAATTGGACATGGTAAAAGATTAATTTCTATGTGCTTATAAGTATATGTGAATTTGAACATTGATGTTATATTGCTATTGTAAATGTGATAATATTTGAGTTGCAAGCATTTTAAATGTACAATTGGTTAGGATTTGTTTGATTTGGTTAGTTGATTTAATGCAAATGTTTATTTGTTCATTATTTACTTATGACTTACTAAGCTATAAAAGCTTACTTTGTGTGTGTTTGTTTGATTGTTTTATAGATTATTAAAGCTACGTGAAGCTCGGGGATCGTCGAGGATCATCTCTACACTATTGAACTATAATTTGGTACCTTTTGAATATGTATATATTTAAGTATGGCATGTATAGGCTAGAAGTATTAGAGTATGTTTTGAGATGTGCAAAAATATCTATGTGATATGGTTATTAATGGATGTGTTTATGAATGATTTTTGTTTATGCTTATTAATGCATAAGTTGGTATGTTATGATGTGCTCATAAATGGCTAAATGAAATGGTACATAAATAGGTGAGTTCATGGTTGGTTTTGGATATTTAAATGATGAGAAATTGCTATGAATTGAAATGGTTTAGATGAAGTATTAGTTATATGTTTTTGATGGAAAGTTGATACTTTGAATTGTTATATTTGAGTAAAAATTGTATATGTAAATTAATGATGTGATTAAGGGTCATTTTGTGCATGATTTGGTATGTTTTTGGTTGTTATTAGATTATGAATTGAGACATGATGAATGCTTGTAGGTTTGACCCAAAATTTGGGTGGCAAATTGGCCTTGCAAATGGCGTATATTTGCCCACACGATTGAGCACACAGGCGTGCGTCTCGACCATGCTTCTTAAGTTTGTAATTCGAAACAAGTCAGACTTGCACACGGGCTAGACACACGGGCGTGTGACAGGCCGTGTGAATTAAGTCAGTGTTGCCCACGGGTCAAGCACACGGGCGTGTCTTGTGGCCGTGTGGACAAGTCAGAATGTATGCCTTGTTTTGCCATGGCCTAGGCACACGGGTGTGTCTAATGCCGTGTGAGGCACACGGCCTGCCCACACGGGCGTGTGACCTTTGTAACTTTGAAAAATGTTTGATTTTCGAAAAATTTTTGTATGTGCTCAGTTTAGTCCCGACCCTTTCCTAATGCATGTTTAAGGTCTCGTAGACCTATTAAAGGGACTCTATGTATATGATTTACTATGTTATGATGATGATGTATCTTATGTTGTGAAATGTTCATAAAAGTTCCGAATTGTCCAGTAACGTCTCTTAACCCTATTTCAGTGATGGATACGGGCTAGTGGTGTTACAACTTCGTGGAAAACAGACATAGACTCACTTTACAAACTCTTTATACATCGAAACAAACTAAGCACTATCATCTGGATTTTCTAATATCCAACCAACATAACACACATCACATAATATACATTCCAGACATTCAGATATAACCTTACTTCATTCTACATTACTCATACATCATCCATCTCATACTACATTTTTCATGATTTCAACATCACCATTCAATTAGTTTTCCATAGATATCATGATATGAACAATACCCATGCAAGAGTCAGTATAAAGTCTCACCTAACCACCTTGAACAACAACTTGAACTCCAGATTCAACTTCCAACAAGTAACTGTAGCCCTCACTGCTTATAAAACATAGGAATGCCATTAAAACTCATTCAAATACTATATATCATCATCTCAAGCACAGATGACCCCAATGCAAAGCCTTATTTCTTCATTTTATTATTCAATCACATAAAACAGACTTCCAAGAAACCTAATTAAGTACCTTGATTTACATCCAATCAGTTCTTAACCAGCTTACTTTGTAACTTAACTTACACAGTGCTACAGATAAAAGGGCGCAGTACCCTTCAGGCGTGAACTCATTCCATAATACCTTTTTACTTGTTTGGCATCCTACTCCAACAAACATGGAAATCTGATATCAAACCACCATTATATTACATATACATAATGGAATACGCCCACTCTATGTGCCAAAAGATGTACTTGGGCGAATACTACACCGTCAAACAAACTATTATAGGACTACACGCCAAACCTTGTACCCATCAGAATTGGGATGTTACATATAGGCCTTGTTTGGGATGTTGCATTGGGATTACCTTATCTGATCCTTCAAAATTTCGAGCAATAGTGGGTAGTCTACAATATCTATTACTTACACGCATTGACATTACCATTGCGGTTTAATAAGTTGTCTCAATTTATGCACAAGCCAACCACCAAAAATTAGGCCCTTTTTAAACATTACTCAAATATCTTTGTGGCACTCCTCATCATGGTCTCCAATTCTATCATGACTCTCCTACTTCCTTGCATGCTTTCTCTAATGCTGATTGGGCTGGAAACATCAATGGCTTCTTATCCACCAGTGCTTACATCGTGTATTTGGATTGCAACCCCATCTCCTAGAGCTCCAAAAAGCAACAAACCGTTGCTTGTTCCTCTACCAAGGTTGAATATCAATCCGTTGCTAATACTACTATTGAAATGAATTAGGTTCTCTCTCTATTAAATGATCTTGGTCTTCAACCTTCTACATGCCAGGTGATGTACTTTGACAATATTAAGGCAAACCAATTCTGGTCTAACCTGGCTTTTGATTAATGAATGAAACATGTGGCTATTGACTTTCATTTCATTTGTGGTCAAGTGCAAAATGGTACTCTGCGAGTTGCACATGTATCCTTCGTTGATCAACTCGTTGATATTTTAACAAAACCACTCCCTTGGACTCACTTTCTCATTCTTCGGGACAAGATTGGACTCTCTTGTCAATATCCATCTTAAATTTCTTTACTTTTGTTTTCTGTTTTGATGTGGTCCTGATATATAGGAGATTTCAAATTTCTTTGCTCTTGTTTTCTGTTTTGTTGTACTCCTGATATATAGGAGTAAGTTTCGGGCTTCATATGTGTATATTATATAATTGGAATGAGAAATGAAAGGTGTAGAATTCCATTCTTCTATCATAATATATATTTTCTTTAAAACTTTTTTTCCCAATTACTTTTGGTTTTCCTTTAAGATTTCATATTTTTCTTTTCTCTTATGAAATTTAGAGCCTAAATCCAAAAAAATAATTTTCAAAACTACTACTCTTTTTTAAGATGAAAATCTTTTTATGCAAACAAATTTCTCTCAATCATTTTTTATTCTTGAAGTAAAAAAAACGGAAATTAGTTTAAATTATAATAAAGAAAAAAAGATCAAAGAATTTTTTTCTCGTCTTGAAGAACGAGGGAGGAGTTGTTGAATTTTCATGCAAATTTCGACATGTGTTAAAAATATTGATATTTATTAAAAAAAATTGGCATTGCGTTATAGATTTGGTATTTGATTATAAATTGTAAATGCTTACAAGAATAACGGATTAAAAGTATTGTTTTAATGAAAACTATTAATTTTGAGTTAATGGTGCATATTCAAACTTTGGACATCTAAGAGATTAGACTTCCCAAATCTATCGGTCAAGTCAATGTCAACGTATAAAACACGACGGTCCGATGCAGTGTGCCACGTCACCACGCGGTTGTTGACAGAAAAATTGACTACCTAAATCAACATTCACTCGGCTACTGATATAAATCTCCATCATCAATGTGGTGTTTAACCCGAAGCTTTTAATTACAGCATTTAGATTAAGGCTAAAGAGAATTGTTTCTTCCATGGCAAGATGTCTTCTTATCTTAAGGCCAAGCCTTCCCATTGAAAACCCTTCATACTCAGCCATAGCATTTCTTGTTTTAGCAGTTTTGTGTGTAGTTTCAATCACAACATTCCTTTGTGCATCAAACAAGAAGAGGGGATTCGAAAAGAAGGAAGAAAGCAACATCTCAAGTGAAAGGAAGCTGCTGTCGAAGATAAATAGCAACCTTGGAAGTAAAGCTCAGCTGATGGTGAAGCTGATTTCTTGGAGAAAAGTGCAGGCTGAGGACGAAGGAGGAGGTTATGGTGTAAGTGATGAAGCTGTATGGAGGAAGACAATCATAATGGGAGAACGGTGTCGTCCGTTGGATTTTTCAGGGAAGATTTTATATGACTCTAAAGGAAATCTTTTACCTGCAGCCGATCATTCCTCCACGAGATACGGATAATAATGTAATTCCTTCGGAAAAATGATAACAAAAAATATATAATATAAATTAATCTTTTTGTTTTTCTCTTTCATTTTCTTCGTTATGTTTTTCTAATTCTTCTTTTAGTTGAAATAACCAGAACTGTAAACTACTCTCAAATAAAACTTTGGTTATGGGATAAATTTGAAGTTTAATTTAATTAGTATGGGTTCAAATATTATTATACATATATTTTTATTGATTTTTTAAAATAAAAGGCTAAAAGCACACTAAAATAATATAACTTATTTTAAATGTAAAGGGATATTAAAGTAATTTTTCTAGATGAGATAGGACACTGTGGATGACTGATATCAACTTAATAAAGGAAGTCCCTAATTGACTAGGAAATTACAGAAATACCTTTTTATAATTAAGATAAGTTATACTATTTGAGATAATAAACTATTTTACAATTAAAATATGCATATAGTAAGATTTGAACTTATGCCAATTGGAATAATAAAATCCTAAATTTACAACTCACTAAAAGATTCATCTCAATATATTTTATACATTTTTATTTTAATATGCACTAGTTATTATCTTCATTAGTTGTGCATCTATACTTCTATACTAATTTATTAAGTGTTTTACTGAGCTGGTGTTACCCTCAATTAGGTCACCAATTCGATTAGGAAAATACGGAAATACCCTTCTGTAATTAAAATATGTTATAGTATTTTAGGGTATTTTAGCCTTTCCATTTTAACAAAACCAATTAAAATATGCATATGATGGTATTCAAACCCGCGCCAATTGAATTAGTAAAACCTTAAATTAATCATTCAAGCAAATTTTCATTTTAATGTATTTTATACAATTTTATTTTAATATGCACAAGTTCTTATCTCAGTTAGTTGTATATATTCATTGGCGGATACAAGGGGGAAAGTGGGGGGCCACTACCCCTAGCTTTTTAGAAATTTACATAGCACTCCCTTTAAGATAAATTTTATTATATGAAGCCCTTTAAAAAATTTAAATTCTGCCCCAAACCCCCAAAAAAAAAAAAACTAGTATTTTTGGATAGTAAAAAAATAAGTTTGCCCCCCTAAGTTATATTTTTGGATCCACCACTATATATATTAATAATATTGTTAATTGAGTTTGTGCCACGAGTCAACTCGACACTAGTTCACAATTATTGACATAACCATGATAAATAATTGTAGTGCATTTAGTATTGTTTATTTGATGCATTATGTGTTTAAATTTTGTTTAACTCACAATTTAATCTATTTTTTATTTTAATATCATACATATTTCATGTGTTATTATGATTAATTAGTTTCAAAATATACGTTTATTTGTTGTATTTTATTTTAAAACACACATCTATGTTCTAAATTCGTGGTTTCCTTACGCATACGCGTGTGATAGGATTTATTGTATTAATAATCTATACTATTAATAAAGTCCCTGACTGAGTTAGTGTCACCCCCAATTGGGTTACCAACTCAATTGTTAAATTACGAAAATGACCTTCCTTAATTAAACTAAGTTATATTACAAGAGGGTTCTTTAGTCTTTTATTTAAAATAAAACCAATATGATATGCTAATGGTGGGATTTGACACAAAACAATTGAACTAGTAAAACCTTTAATTTACCACCTAATTAAAACTCTATTTTAATTTTTTTTTACATTTTAATTTTAATTTTGCACACTTTATTACTTCCAACAATTCTATATCTATGCTATTTATTAAGCCTTTTACCGAGTTGGTATCACACATCAACTAGGTCCTAACTTAGTTATGGAATTACCAAAATCTCATTTTATTTGCAAAGTAAGTTATATGATTACGTAGGTGTTTTTGTCTTTTTGTATTTTTATAAATCAATAAAAATTTATACATAATGAGATTTGAACCAAAGACATAATGCGTAAAACTTTCTTATTTACCATTCAAAAAAAAGCAATTTTTAGTTTTCATTTGAAACTTAATAAGTTATACTTAGGTTCTAATTTATATATATATATATATATATATATATATATATATGTGTGTGTGTGTGTGTGTGTGTGTGTGGGTGTGTGTTTGTGTGTGTGCATCCATACTATACTATTTATTAAGTGTTTTACTGAGTTGGTTTCACCTTTAATCGGGTCACCAACTTGGTTAGGAAATTATGAGAATATCCTTCCATAATTAAAATAAGTTATACTATTTGAGGGTATTCTAGTCTTTTCATTTTCAACAAAAACCTATTAAAATATGCATATGGTGAGATTTGAACCCGCACCAATTGGATTTATAAAATCTTAAATTTACAATTCAAGCAAATCTCCATTTTCATATATTTTTATTTTAATATGCGTAAGTTATTTGTCACGCCCATAATTGTTAAGTTAAGGTTTGGTCTTGATTTCAGAGATGTCATTGATTGAAATGATTATGTTGAATTAAATTTCACATTAAACAGAGGTATCAAATTAAGAAACTTTCAAACTATGAGGACCTTAGTGCGAATTATTGAAACTTGAGAACCGATTGGTAGATTAGTTGAACTACAATTCTGGTTCCATTGCATTTGAACTAGTTTATTTGAGTAAGGAATAGCATGATTACAACTTAAATATTTTACAATGAAAAATGTGGGAAGTGGTGAATGGAGGGGAGATGGGGTATAAGTAAGAGAACTAAAGATGATATTGGGGCACACTCTTTTGTTCGGAAACTGTCTTCTTTATTTTCCTCTTCTTTTATGGAATAGTAAGGAATTAAGGAGTTAAGGAATTACGGAGCAACTTGCATGAAGGAAATGATAGATGTATTATCTTGAGAAAGTAAGAATTTGATGAGTTGGAAATCTTTATATACCTTTTTTATTAACGGAAAAGGGTAAGAAAGTTATAAGCTACGGGACAGTTCATGGCTATGAACATAAACCCAATAGATAACCTACAAAAATATTATGCATGTTAATGGATTTTATTTGTCTCACTTGTAAAAGCCTTCGTTTTGATTAATGAATGGTTATTTTGTTAACTAAGGATGAGGACAGAATGACAAAGGAAAAGCTAGGAAAGTGTAGGGTTCTAGCATCTGGGTGTTTTGCGATTGAGTTCCTGAACTCCGACTTTCAGTTTTCATTTTGCATGTGGTAGGTTTATGGTTGCTGGAAAATTTAACTGCGAAATCTAGAGGTGTAGAACCTTGATGCTGCTGTGTGAAAGTGTTGTTGATGTTGTTCTATTTTGAGTGTGAATATGTTGAATATTTTGGCGTATATAATTACTGTATGCATAATTCGTAGAATTATTAATCGATAGTGAACTATTGTTTATTTATGAGTCTATGGTTGTTGAATGAACTTTGCTAAACTGTATGTGAATTGCTCTTGTATTGGCGAATTGTAAAGTGGAATGTAGGTTAATTAAGAATTGCGAATGCCTTCTTAACATTTAATGTTGTGTCCAAAATTAAGGTATATTATTAATGAAGTACCGGTGTTATGGCGAGATGTTAAATGAATGAAATATCGGTGTTATGGAAGAATGTTAAATGAATGAAGTATTGGCGTTGTGGCAGAATGTTAAATGAATGAAGTATTGGCGTTGTGGCGGAATGTTAAATGAATGAAGTATTGGTGTTGAGGCGGGCTGTAAGTGAATAGTGTATTGGTGTTATGGTGGAATGTTAATTGATAAAGGGCTAGTGTTGTGATGGGATTTGTCCTCAAGTAGCAAGTTATGACAGTCCGAAAGGACTTGCCTTTATGTGTACATATATAAGATAACAAGACCATTATTCAATCAAGAATTTGCATGGATTATCATCCAAGCATGAGTTTGCCAAATCGTTTGAAATTATGAGTCCATAAAGATTATATTACAAGCTAAGACAATCTATATGACTTGTTATCAGTCTTCTAGATTGATTCAACCCACTTGGATTTTATTTTCTGAAAATCTATAGAACTAAGTCCGTTAAATATAAGTTCGCACAAACAAATTCGCATAGTGCAAGTCCATAAGTCTAAATTCTCCAATCAGGATTGCATAGGAAATAACTAACAAGATTCCGCCATAATTAGCTGTGAGTACATAGTTGAATATACAATGGCAGGTATGGATCCGTAAACCTAAGTTCACTAGTATGTGTCCACAGACATGAAACTACGAGTGTGATTTCACAGGTGTGTTTCTGGATAGTATTGGTCAAGTATGACTTCGCTAATATTAGCCTAAATTTAAAGTAACTCATATTGTTCGTAGAGTGTGAAGGTGAACTATTTATTTAAACAAAGAGTATTGTATGTGTATTACTTATATTCATGCGTGAACTGTTTAAGATGTTAGTGAGCTCCATGTTACGCTGGTTAGGAGATGAAGCCAACATCCCATTACCCAGAGCAACTTTACTAATAGTGAGCTCCCCACTAAGTTTCACAACCTGTTCCTTCAAAGCCATTGTCATGGCTTCGAGAGCATCATTCTTCTCTATCTGATCACCCATGGCGGCATGAAGGGCCTTTTTCATCATATCTCAATTGGCACTAAGAGCCTCTATTAGATAGACCTGATCATAGGCCGGGCCACCCGGTCCACCAAAAAAGTGGGAGGGTTTGATAAAAAATATAGGCTCGAAAAATGGGCTTGGGCAAAAAAATAAGGCCTATTTAGAAAATGGGTTAGGCCTTGGGTAAGATTTTTTTGGCCCGGGTCTAGCCCGAATTTGCAAAAAAAAAAAAATCTGCTACTATTTTGTCACTATTTTGCTACTATTTTTCCTATCTTACTGCAATTTCACTATTATATTGCTAATATTTTGTTATTATTGTGTGAATATTGAATAACTCATGTTTTATTTTTAATTTTGCTACTATTTTATAGGCATTTTCTTGTTAAGTTGAACTTATCTTAGTGTTATTTAAGTATAAAGACTTCTTTTAATTTATTTTCAATTTGTTGGGAAACGTTTATTTTAGTGTATTTGATGTATTATATATATATATTTAAATTTTTTTTAAAAAATAATATAAAAATTTAATACGGGTGGGTCAGGCTGGGCTCGAGTTTTTTTTTTTATCCGGGCTTGGGCAAAATTTTAGGCCCATTTTTCAGACTGAGCCTATAAAACAGGCCTAAAATGTTGTTACAGCTTGACCCGGCCCGTGATCACCTCATCACGACATAGTCCCTGACTTGCTTTTTCATCAAGTTCAACTCATCGATGATTCCCCTGACTACCTCAAGGGTCTCCTTCACATCCCCCATGTAGCTCTCAAGTTTGAAAACTCTGTCTTCCAAAGTTGATAGCATATCCCTTGAGTTACTAGTTTTCTTGCCTCTCCCACGGGTTTCCATTAGTTCAACATGTTCTTCTACTCCTTTCGACATCTCAATCAGTGCCTTTGAACATTAGCTTGGATACCAACTGTCACGGGGCTAAAACTTTAGTTTGGAAAAACACACAACCTTAGGCAATCTTTTGGGTTCAAATTTGCCTAAGTCAACCTTAATCTTAAAAAATGACAGTTCTCACAGAATTTCTTTAAGACACCAAAGTAAAGCAAAAGAAAACTCAAACAAAAGAGATCTGAAAAACAAAAAAGCCAAAAGGAAAGCAAAAGCACTCCAAGTGTTTGAGTAAATGCTCTCAATATATTCTTTAACTCCAGAATGGAATACAATGGGATGGTTACAAATGAAAGGGAAAACCTCTATTTATAGTTGAGCTTCCTTATATCCAATGTTACAGATCGAATTACATTGATGACTAAAATTAGTGCCTATCTACAAGATGATAGTCCTAAGATATTTAAACTTTATACATCTTTATCCTTTAGGATTTACAATAATGACCTTGGTAACTCTAGTTCTACTAGAGTGTTTCACTGGGCCACCAAGGCTTCAAGTAGATGGGCTTCTCCATATATTCCACAAATCGAGCCAGTTCAAGTGGGTTGAATGAGCCCCATTTAATTAGTTGACCTTTATGGGACATTCTATGCGCAATGGCCACGAGCTTTGATCCGCAGCTTGTGACATATGCGTATGGAAACCATAGATTTAGAGCACATGTATTTGAAAATAACATACAATAAATAATGAAACGTATAGTTTGAAACTAATTAATCATAATAACACATGAAATACATATGATATTAAAAATAAAAAATAAATTAAATTTTGAGTTACGCAAAATTTAAACACATAAATACATCAGATAAACAATTGCACTACAACTATTTATCATTGTGTAATAACCAATTTTTGCCCGGTCCCAATACAGACTAGAGGCCCAGGTGATAAAATAAAAACAATAAAACCCAAATAGACCAAATGTCCAATTACAAGCCCAAATTAAGCCCAATAAATAAAAAGTCCAGTCCATTTACAGAACAAATCTGGGGCCCAATTACAAAACCAAATATCAGGCCCAAATCAAAACAAATAATGAAAGCCAAGCCAAACAAATTCAAATCCAAACCAATTCCAGCCCAAAACCCGTCAGACCCACCAAGCCCAGCTCTAACCCATAAACAAAATAAAAGTCCAATTAAAAACAGTCCCTTTACAAGTTAAACCCGGAGCCCAAATTAACCCAAATTTAAAGAGGCCTAACGGCCCAAAAAATATTAAAATCTTTGGGAACCCTAAAGTCCTTTCCTCTCACGCCACCTCTCCACCAGCGCCCTTCCCCATGCCTTGGTCAACCCTCCACTGACCAGCGACCCCATGCCTCTGCCACCACGCGCGTCTGCCGACGCGCCTCCTGACATTCCATGCCCATGCGCCTCTGGCTCCACGCTTCTGACCGTCGCACGCCTCGGACGACCCACACGCTTCGCATGCCATCGCCCATACCCTGCAAACAGAGACAACAAAAACAAAGAAGTATGGAACAAGAGCAAAACGACAAAAATAGCAGAAAATAGCAGCACGCATGCAAGAAAGCCAAGAAAAAAATCTGTAAATCGGTTATAAAACCGAAACCATTGTAAATGAAAACCTTCTTGGGGAGACATCAATCAGAAATCGAAAGCAAAAGAAAACCAACAAGAACTATCAATAAAGAAGTTACAAGTTTATTTACCTTATTTTCTCTGTTTGGTTTTCTTGAATTTCATACTGTTTCTTTGGCTTCTATTTTTACGAACGATCAGCAATTAAAAGAGGGATTAAAAAACGAGGGCGTCTTCTTCGGTCTAAAAGGAGGGATCTTTGTAGATCTAGTCGAGAGCGCAGCAGTGGCGGAGGTGCTAGACACTGGGGAAGCCCATGCGTCGATTGAGAGGACGGAGAGCTGAAACGTTTTAGAAAAGGGGATCCCCATTTTTTATGAATACGCGTACAAAAGCAAATAAAAAAGAGAGAAAGGATTTACCGAATGGGACGTCTGATATTTGTCTCCTCCTTCGCGATGGAAGTTAGATGAAGATCCCCAGATCCGACCCTCATGAATCATTACTCGCCAATCTCAATGGCGTTTCCGGGGATCCCTTGCGGCGACTGAGAACAGGAACAGAGGGTTAGGGTATTCAGATTTCAAAGGGAAAGGAGGAGGCTAAAAGTCTGAGTTTTTTTAGGTTTTATTTAAACCAGGAGAAACGGTGCCGTTTAGGGAAGGTGGCAGATCCGCGCGTCAACCCGATTTGTGACCCGGATCCGCGCCTCCCTTTGTTAAAGGGAATATTTGCGCGTTTAGTCCCTCGGTTCTTTGGTTCCGTCGCAATATATCCCTCCTAAACGCAGCGTTTTGGCCAGCTGATATATTTTCGATTTTAATCCCTTTAATTTACTCGTATTGTATTTCAACCCTTTTAGATTTCATTTTTAATTTATTGCCTTTTAACCCTTTAATCTCGTTCGGATTTTCAATATGATCCTTAGATTATTCAGTTAATTATCCTTTTAATTGATAGTTAATATACGATATTTTAAATTGTTTTAGCTATTATTTATTTTATTTACATGTTATTTTCATTAATTCTATATATACTTTTTATATATACGTATTATTTATATTAAACTATTTTATGTATACATTCTGTATTATGCTATATATATATATAAATAAATCTGTTGTGCATATAACTTACTTTGTCAAATTATATTTCCTTATTCTATACATATTTATATATCATTTTTGTACATTATGTTATACTAAGCTTCTTTTATTTATTTACATACATGACTCAAATTGGCGTGTGCTATTTGCTCACTATTTTCTAAGTATATTATATTTAAATTTAACCCGTTTTCATTTTGGCTGTATCTTTGGCTTTCGTTATCTCTTCATTTAAAAGTGTTAGCCTTTTCAAAATAGGAGTCTTGAGATTATGGATTTTATGTCAAGTTGTATTATTATTCTCGTCGTCCATTTAATATATTCGCATATTGTCCCTTCATGTTATGTTTCCATTTCTCATGATCCGATAAAATGCATTCTTAGCCAATTTTAAAATCGCGTATTTGAAAATTTTTAAGATAAAAGCAATGTTTGGAAGTACGGAAAATTACATTCTAACGTGTCGGGTGTCGATTTTTCGTTCGACTAAATATTCTAGTTCCCTTCTTATATGTTTTGAAAATCAAAGATGATCTCGATGTCAGAGTATAAGGGTGTTATATCCTAACGTGTTGGGTATGATACTTTTATTCCTTTGAAACGAGATAATCTTGAGATTCAATCCCGATTTAACAAATTCTGTTTTTTAATTTTTACCCTAGATATTTTCCAGTTTTCAACATTAGGATAGCATCAATCAATTTGGTACCCTTCCTCACACGTAACCGACTCCCGAACTCGTTTTCTCAAATTTTCGTAGACCAAAAACACTGTTTTAGTAAATCAAAATGTTTTATTAAAGCAGAGGTGATCCGATCACACCTAACAAAGATCGGTGGCGACTCCCTATTTTTAAAAGTCGATTCCCGTTTTTTCAAAAAATGGTTACGACAGCTTGGCGACTCCACTGGGGACCTCGAGAGTCAGGCCATAAATTGATTGATGTTTGTCCTTTTGATTAAAAACTTGAAAAATTTGTTTGTTTTAAAAAAAATTCATGTTTCTGTTGATGCATCTGTTTGTGCTTTAATTGCAATAATGTTGAGTCTCATAGGATATTTCGGCATTCATATCTGCATGACCGTTGTGGTCACACCCTTAAGTGGAAGTAAGAAACTAAGCTTTCGTGAGGTTTTCACCTCCGCATGGGCTAGTGGATTACTTCCGGGATACATCCGTACCTATGTGTTTCGTGAGGTTTTCACCTCCGCATGGCCATAGGGAAATGTATTCCCCTGAACCGAACTCGATCTATATGAGCCTATAATGGGTGAGGATTGAGGAATCTGTTGGTTCAGGTATCCTTCTTTAGAACTGAACCCCATATAGAGACCTAGGAGCCTACCCTAGGACTCTAGCGGTCACCTGGATAGGTGTTATGTGTTTGTTTATTTCTCTTGCACTAACCGGTTTTCTTTTGTGATTGCTTATCTCTCCTATGCTAACGTGTTTTCTTCTGTCTTGACTGCATTGCATTTTATGCATTTGCATTACATCATCTTAGAAAGGAAGTGTTGATTCATATTCGGTTGCTAAATGGAAGAGTTTGTCATAAGGAAATGTGTTACTTGATAAAGTAGATTGTAATACGATCGTTCGAACATAAGGACATAGCCGTATATGTGATCTGTTTTATGTAAAGAAACGTATCTCCTAGAAAAGTTCTTCTAATGAAATCGAATTCATGATCAACACCTCTCTTCCTTTTACATTCATGCCATGCGCCCGCATTGTATTTTGTGCATTTGCATTACATCATATCACACGCATTAAAATTTGTGGAAAGACCCTAATTATGTGAAGTCATTTCAGTTAACCTAGAAAACATGGAGCAAAGGCTAGAAAGAATAGAGAAAATACAAATATAGATGCAAGAGCAATTGATCAAAATTCAACAAGAGATGTATGAACAAACGCAATTCCAAAGGAACACGATAGGCCAACTAACCTAGGTACTAGCCGGAGGATTTGAAAAAAGAAGTGGCCCAGTGGACGACAGTGTGGGCGATGACGAAGAAATTGTTTATTCCCCGACGAATATCTCGACTCAACCAGACACGCAGTCGTACGGGGGACCTGTCATTACCGGACCCCAATGTCAAACTAATACATCGGCGCTATTGAACTTCCCGATGAATTCACGTTGTGACCCTGAGGATGATCGGGCCAAACCGATTGTGCAAGCGGAGGCAAAAAGGAGAGAGCGGACTTTGAAAGCACCGTTTTATAATAAGTTGGTAGAAAACGCCACAAAAGACTTTGCCGATATCGTAATGTCTGGGGAACTTATAAAAAATGCCATAAAGAGCAGAAGGATGGAAGGCCCCGAGAGTTCGAAAAGGTCGGTACCTATAAAGAAAAGAGAGGCAGAGACCCGCATGATGAGGACTGAAAGCCACTACGCTTCTAATCCATACCCAACCCAATCACGACCTCAATATCACCCACCTCTAAACTTCTATTTTTCCCCTCAAGGCCCTTGTCATCAAGCATCTCTTCCTTACCCCGTCTACGCCACAAATAACCAAAGACCATTCACTATACTTCCACCAGATACTATGCCTACTCAAAACCAGCCCAAAAAGGAACAAAGACCGACAAAACCCAATCCTAAAAAACCTCAATTCACCCCTATTCCTGTGTCGTATGGAGAGCTATGCCCGAAATTACTAGAAAAACAATTAATATCCCCACATTATATGGCACCCCTGAAACCTCCGTACCCAAAATGGTACAATCCTAATGCTAGTTGCATGTACCATGCTGGAAACCAGGGGCATTCTACAGAAAATTGCCTAGCCTTTAAAAAAAGGGTTCAAGGCCTTATCGACGCGGGGATTTTACAATTTGATGGTACTAGTAATGTGGCTGAAAACCCGCTCCCTAACCATACTGAAGGGAACATGAGTGTAGTGACGAAGGAAGATAGGTGGTGAGCCAAAAGTTGTATTTTTGAAATAGAGACAGATGTGCAACAAAGAAGAAAACAGCTACAGAAAGATCAAGAAAGGGGAATTACAAGAGCCTCAGGTCGGGAATTGAAATGGGAGCCCATGGTGTATCCTCATTTGTCAAAAACATTTACATCTCCAGGAATGATGTACCCAGGAAGAGATAATTCACAAAACACGTTGTTATCAATTAAAATGGGTCCTCAGAACGTCAGTATAAATGTTATTGACAAAAGAGATGATGCAATGTTTCAATGATACGCCCTTGTTCTCCTGGAGTCATTTTGAACTACGGGACTGCTGTAGATTTCCTTGTAGTTTCTAAGTCCTCTCCGGAGTAATGCTCAATGTTAACTCTCTTTTTGTGGACCCCTAAGTAATAGTGGGACTCTTTTGTAAGAGCTTACGTTTACTCTTTATCATTTAAATGAACATTAATGGAGATGCATTTTGT
Organism: Gossypium australe; assembly: GCA_005393395.2. NCBI lineage: Eukaryota > Viridiplantae > Streptophyta > Magnoliopsida > Malvales > Malvaceae > Gossypium > Gossypium australe. The sequence continues at coordinate 31,155,737 of CM016625.1, read as the reverse complement.
CATAGTCCTTTCATTTTCGTTAACTTCATAATTGCTCCCTATTCTCACGACCTGTCCTTGCAAGCACCTCATATCATGCCATAACATTATGTTTGTTCGGTTCCAATACCTTGATGCTCCTCCATAGTTTTCTTTCCCATTCACCTTTCAGGTGCTCAGATATCAACGGCATGAACAATCTCGTTACAAGTCCTGAAATCAATTTTGAGAAAGCTATTTGTTTAGGAGAATGCGAAGCTGAAGGAAATGTTGTATTGTCTCCTGACTTACTAAGAATGATAAAAGACATCAGATAAACAAATTCTACCCCATCAAGAATTTGTTGAGACAGTGAACTTGGGAAATGAAGAAAAGAGGCAAGAAGTAAAGATTGGGACCTGCATTTCAGAGAACACCAAACATGATTTGATCGCCTTGCCTAATGAGTACAAAGATCTATTTGCATGGTTGTATCAGGACCTGCCAGGCTTGAACGAGGATGTAGTGGTCCTTAGACTCCCACTGAAACCAGAATGCAAACCTATTCAATAGAAGTCAAGACGAATGAGACCTGAAATGCTTTTAAAGATAAAAGAGGAAGTCAAGAAACAATTGATGTCGGCTTTCTATAAGTCTCTAAGTACCCGGAATGGGTGGCTAATTTAGTCCCAGTACCGAAGAAAGACAGCAAGGTGCGAATGTGCGTAGATTATCTCGACCTGAATCGAGCAAGTCCTAAAGATAATTTTCCCTTGCCACACATGGATACGTTGGTGGATAATACAGCAAAACATTCGCTGTTTTCTTTCATGGATGGATTTTCGGGCTATAATCAGATAAAAATGGCCCCCGAGGATATGGAGAAAACTACCTTCGTGACGATGTGGGGAACATTCTGCTACAAGGTGATGCCATTCGGATTAAAGAATGCTGGGGCAACCTATCAGAGGGTAATGGTGATGTTGTTCCATGACATGATGCACAAAGAAATAGAAGTTTATGTCGACGATATGATTGCCAAATCTTAGGGAGAGAGAGGGCATGTTGGGAACCTCTGGAAATTGTTTGAAAGACTAAGAAAGTTCCAGCTGAAGCTTAATCCAGCCAAGTGTACGTTTGGGGCTACCTCGGGAAAACTACTAGGTTTCATCATCAGTGAAAGAGGTATTGAGTTTGATTCAGATAAGGTAAAAGCCATACAAGAGCTACCGCCTCCGCGCACACAAAGTCAGAGGATTTTTAGGGAGGTTGAACCACATCGCTCAATTCGTTGCTCAACTTACCAACCAATGTGACCCAATTTTTGACTTCTTCGAAAACAAAATCCTGGAGAATGGAACGAGGAGTGTCAAATGGCTTTCGACAAGATAAAACAGTATTTGTCTAACCCCCCAGTGTTAGTACCGCCAACTCTTGGAAGGCCGTTGATACTGTATTTGACTGTGTTCGAGAAATCCATCGGTTGCGTACTGGGGCAACATGATGAGTCAGAGAAAAGAGAAAAGGCGATTTACTACCTCAGCAAGAAAATCACAGAGTGTGGAGCGAAGTATCCGTCAATTGAAAAATTCAGTTGTGCTTTGGTCTGGGTAGTTTGAAGGCTCAGACAATATATGCTGTATCATACGACGTGGTTGATTTCAAAACTAGACATAAGAAAGTACATGATGGAATCACCTGCACTCTCAGGAAGAATGGCACGATAGCAGATCCTACTGTCGGAGTACGACATCATCTATGTGAACCAAAGTCGATAAAAGGGAGCGCAATAGCTGACTTTCTAGCAACTCAAACGACAGAGGAATACGAGCCATTGAGATTTGACTTCTCAGATGAAGACTTGATGTGCATTATGGAAAAAGAATGTGAGTCGTCAAAAGAGAAATCATGGAAGATGAGCTTTGATGGTGCATTAAATGCATTGGGGCATGGGATTGGAGCAGTCTTAGTGTCACCGGAAGGGAACCATTATCTGTTCACGGCCAGATTAAATTTCTTCTGCACCAATAAAATAGCGGAATACGATGCTTGCATCATGGGACTTCGTGCCGCTATCGAACGAAACATCCAAATCTTAGAGGTATCCGGGGACTCAGCGTTGGTGATATACCAAATCTGTAGAGACTGGGAAGTGAGAGACTCGAAGTTGGTCAGATATCGCGATCTTGTGGCGGAACTGGTCAAAGAATTCGGAGAAGTGACCTTAATTACTTCCCACGAGAAGAAAACCAATTGGCTGATGCCTTAGCCACTTTGGCTTCAATGTTCAAAGGAAACCGAGAAACGGAAATAATGCCTCTCCAGATGATCATATATGAGGCCCCTGCGCATTGTTTTAGCATTGAAAGAGAGGCAGATGGACAGCCATGGTTCCATGATATCTTAAAATATGTTCAGAATCAAAGGTATTCCGAACAAGCAAATGAGAACGACAAAAGAACAATCAGAAGAATGGCGGTGGGATTTGTTCTTGATGGGGACATCCTGTACAAAAAAGGAAAAGATCAAGTGCTCCTGAGATGCGTGGGTGCTGTTGAAGCAAGGAAAATACTTGAAGATGTCCATGAAGGAGTTTGTAGAACGCACGCCAATGGTTTCACTATGGCCAGACAGATTATGAGGCTCGGTTATTACTGGCTGACGATGGGAAACGACTGCATTAGTTACGCATGAAAGTGCCACAAATGTCAAGTTTACGGTGATAAAATTCATGCAGCACCTTCGCCCCTTCATGTCATGACTTCTCCGTGGCCTTTTCTATGTGGGGCATGGATGTTATAGGGCCAATTTCCCCAAAGGCTTCTAATGGACATCGATTCATTTTTGTGGTCATAGAATACTTCACAAAATGGGTAGAAGCCGCCTCGTTTGCTAATGTAATGAAGACTGCAGTTTGCAGGTTCTTAAAAAAGGAAATCATATGTTGATACGGTTTGCCTGAGAGAATTATTTTAGATAATGCTTTGAATCTGAACAACAAGATGATGAAGGAAGTGTGTGAGCAATTTCAAATAAAGCATCATAATTCCTCACCCTACCACCCAAAGATGAACGGAGCAGTAAAAGCGGCTAACAAAAATATTAAGAGGATTATTGGAAAAATGACCGAGACATATAAAGATTGGCACGAGAAGCTACCATTTGCTTTGTATGCATATCGCACATGTGTGCGGACCTCTACGGAGGCAACTCTTTTCTCTCTGGTCTATGGAATGGAAGTTGTGTTACCCATCGAAGTTGAAATCCCCTCTTTACGAGTCTTAATGGAGACGAAACTAGAAGAATCAGAATGGTTTCAAGCTCGATATGACCAACTAAATCTTATCGAAGAAAAACGCTTGAAGGCAATCTGTCATGGACAGATGTACCAGAAGAGAATGATCACGGCCCATGGCAAGAAGGTGCGACCAAGGGAATTTCACGAAGGAGAACTCGTACTAAGAAAGATTCTCCCAATACAAAAAGACCTTCGAGGAAAATAGACACCAAATTAGGAAGGGCCATACGTTGTAAAGAAGGCTTTCTCGGGTGGAGCTTTGATTCTCACTAAGATGGATGGGAAGGAGGTACCAAATCCAGTGAACTCAGATGCCGTGAGGAAATACTACGCCTAAAAAAAAAGAGATCAAGTTGAAAACCCGAAAAGGGCGTCTTGATAAAAAAAAAGTGATCAAGATGAAAACCCGAAAAGGGCGTCTTGATAAACAAAATATATTAGGATGAAAACCTGAAAGGGCATCCTAATGAAAGGGGGTTCGGACATAAGGAGCGAGACGATTCGAACAGGGAGTCACGTGGCGAGATTACAATATTTGAAGCAGACTCGGAAGCTCAAAATCTTCTACACAAGAAGCTTTGCTCGAAAAGATCCAGGATAAAGAAACGTGGAAAAGTTCATGCGTTGGATATCTAGAGCATTTGCGACAATTGAACCTACTTTCCTTTTACAACATTTTCTTTATCGAATTGTTCCTTGTCAATTTTCCTTGCTTGTCACTTTTGAAATAAATGTAGATGTGAGGTATCCCCTTCATACCTACTTTGCCATTTTCATGCATCTCATGTTTGGTTCATTTAAATGGTAAATAGTGAAACCACATACCCTAAACAAAAGGAATATTGAGCGTTACCTAAATGAGAATTTGGTAAGTACAAGAGCCTCAAAGCAAGGACAAAGTTCAACAGGGGGCAAAAGGGTAATATACGAGAAACGCAGATTACTCGTAAAGCTTGAGAACGGGTACAAAACCTGAAAGGAAAGTCAAGAATCGAAGCAATGAATACAGGTCATCATGAAAGTCGTGACGAAAAAGAGATACATGGCAAACAAACCAAGGGCGCATGGCATAATCATGTAGGCATAAAAGCATTTACGACAAACACGTGCATATCATGATAACATCACGCATGACACATACAGGTGCACCAGTAAAGCAAGAAGTTTTGACGATAACTGTATCGAACCGAGGAGAAAGAAGACATTCAAGTTCCACCAGATGATACGTTTCAATTGTTGTTGTTCAAAATACCAACTCATAATGCGAAAAGCGAGTTGGGCCTTGGGTTACGCACGCTGAGATCTCGCCTTCCTAAGCGAAGCAGATCAAAGACAACAGATCTTGCCTTCCTAAACGAAGCAGATCGATGATAACAGACCTTGCCTTCCTAAGCGAAGCAGATCGAGCATAGCAGATCTTGCCTTCCTAAGCGAAGCAGATCGAAGATAACAGATCTTGCCTTCCTAAACGAAGCAGATCGATGATAACAGATCTTGCCTTCCTAAGCGAAGCAGATCGAAGATAACAGATCTTGCCTTCCTAAGCGAAGCAGACCGAGGTATTTTCAATTTCTATTTTTCAATATCTGTTTTCAAAAAATCAACTCATAATACGAGAGATGAGTTGGGCCTCGGGTCATGCACGCTGAGGTATTTTTAATTTTAGTTTTTCAATTTCTGTTATTAAAATCAACTCATAATACGAGAGATGAGTTGGGCCTCGGGTCACGCACGCTGAGGTATTTTTAATTTCTGTTTTTCAATTTCTGTCAAAATCAACTCATAATACGAGAGATGAGTTGGGCCTCGAGTCACGCATGCTGAGGTATTTTTAATTTCTATTTTTCAATTTCTGTTAAAATCAACTCATAATACGAGAGATGAGTTGGGCCTCGGGTCACGCACGCTGAGGTATTTTTAATTTCTATTTTTCAATTTCTGTTAAAATCAACTCATAATATGAGAGATGAGTTGGGCCTCGGGCCACGCACGCTGAGGTATTTTCAGTTTCTGTTTTTCAAAAAAAAAAGGGGGTCAACTCAAATTGCGAGAATAAGGAAGCAATTTGAAAAGTTCAGATTTCATCGAAGTCCTAGTGGAGCAATTAGTAGATCGAAGCTACAAATCTCTTCATGTCCTGAAGTCATAATGGAGCAAGTTAAAAATAAACAAGATTGAGGAAAAGCAAATAGAAGCTATGGGTCATGTCTCGTGGAAACAGTGGCAGAATGGATCAAAGCTACAAGCTACAGTAGAGTTTGAAGGTGTTTAAGGGAGACGAAGACCAATACGTCAAGGCTTGGCCAAAACCGGGCAAAATTGGCTCTTCTATTGTCTTTGCTCTATTCTCGTTTCACGACAATGAGCAAAGAGTGGCAGCTGTAATAACCAATTTTTGCCCGGGCCCAATACAGACTAGAGGCCCAGGTGATAAAATAAAAACAATAAAACCCAAATAGACCAAATGTCCAATTACAAGCCCAAATTAAGCCCAATAAATAAAAAGTCCAGTCCATTTACAGAACAAATCTGGGGCCCAATTACAAAACCAAATATCAGGCCCAAATCAAAACAAATAATGAAAGCCAAGCCAAACAAATTCAAATCCAAACCAATTCCAGCCCAAAACCCGTCAGACCCACCAAGCCCAGCTCTAACCCATAAACAAAATAAAAGTCCAATTAAAAATAGTCCCTTTACAAGTTAAACCCGGAGCCCAATTAACCCAAATTTACAGAGGCCCAACGGCCCAAAAAACATTAAAATCTTTGGGAACCCTAGAGTCCTTTCCTCTCACGCCACCTCTCCACCAGCGCCCTTCCCCATGCCTTGGTCAACCCTCCACTGACCAGCGACCCCATGCCTCTGCCACCACGGGCGTCTGCCGACGCGCCTCCTGACCTTCCACGCCCATGCGCCTCTGGCTCCACGCTTCTGACCGTCGCACGCCTCGGACGACCCACACGCTTCACATGCCATCGCCCCATACCCTGCAAACAGAGACAACAAAAACAAAGAAGTATGGAACAAGAGCAAAACGACAAAAATAGCAGAAAATAGCAGCACGCATGCAAGAAAGCCAAGAAAAAAAATCTGTAAATTGGTTATAAAACTGAAACCATTGTAAATGAAAACCTTCTTAGGGAGACATCAATCAGAAATCGAAAGCAAAAGAAAACCAACAAGAACTATCAATAAAGAAGTTACAAGGTTGTTTATCTTATTTTCTCTGTTTGGTTTTCTTGAATTTCATACTGTTTCTTTGGCTTCTATTTTTACGAACGATCAACAATTAAAAGAGGGATTAAAAAACGAGGGCGTCTTCTTCGGTCTAAAAGGAGGGATCTTCGTAGATCTAGTCGAGAGTGCAGCAATGGCGGAGGTGCTAGACACCGGGGAAGCCCATGCGTCGATTGAGAGGACGGAGAGCTGAAACGTTTTAGAAAAGGGGATCCCCATTTTTATGAATACGCGTACAAAAGCAAATAAAAAAGAGAGAAAGGATTTACCGAATGGGATGTCTGATATTTGTCTCCTCCTTCGCGATGGGAGTTAGATGAAGATCCCCAGATCCGACCCTCATGAATCATTACTCGCCAATCTCAATGGCGTTTCCGGGGATCCCTTGCGGCGACTGAGAACAGGAACAGAGGGTTAGGGTATTCAGATTTCAAAGGGAAAGGAGGAGGCTAAAAGTCTGAGTTTTTTTAGGTTTTATTTAAACCAGGCGAAACGGCGCCGTTTAGGGAAGGTGGCAGATCCGCGCGTCGATCCGGTTTGTGACCTGGATCCACGCCTCCCTTTGTTAAAGGGAATATTTGCGCGTTTAGTCCCTCGGTTCTTTGGTTCCATCACAATATAGCCCTCCTAAACACAGCGTTTTGGCCAGCTGATATATTTTCGATTTTAATCCCTTTAATTTACTCGTATTGTATTTCAACCCTTTTAGATTTCATTTTTGATTTATTGCCTTTTAGCCCTCTAATCTCGTTCGGATTTTCAATATGATCCTTAGATTATTCAGTTAATTATCCTTTTAATTGATAGTTAATATACAATATTTTAAATTGTTTTAGCTATTATTTATTTTATTTACATGTTATTTTCATTAATTCTATATATATACTTTTTATATATACGTATTATTTATATTAAACTATTTTTATGTATACATTCTGTATTATGGTATATATATATATATAAATAAATTTGTTGTGCATATAACTTACTTTGTCAAATTATATTTCCTTATTCTATACATATTTATATATCATTTTTGTACATTATGTTATACTAAGCTTCTTTTATTTATTTACATACATGACTCAAATTGGCGTTTTCTATTTGCTCACTATTTTCTAAGTATATTATATTTAAATTTAACCCGTTTTCATTTTGGCTGTATCTTTGGCTTTCGTTATCTCTTCATTTAAAAGTGTTAGTCTTTTCAAAATAGGAGTCTTGAGATTATGGATTTTATGTCAAGTTGTATTATTATTCTCGTCGTCCATTTAATATATTCGCATATTGTCCCTTCATGTTATGTTTCCATTTCTCATGATCCGATAAAATGCATTCTTAGCCAATTTTAAAATCGCGTATCTGAAAATTTTTAAGATAAAAGCAATGTTTGGAAGTACGGAAAATTACATCCTAACGTGTCGGGTGTCGATTTTTCGTTTGACTAAATATTCTAGTTCCCTTCTTATATGTTTTGAAAATCAAAGATGATCTCGATGTCAGAGTATAAGGGTGTTATATCCTAACGTGTTGGGTATGATACTTTTATTCCTTTGAAACGAGATAATCTTGAGATTCAATCCCGATTTAACAAATTCTGTTTTTTAATTTTTACCCTAGATATTTTCCAGTTTTCAACATTAGGATAGCATCAATCAATTTGGTACCCTTCCTCGCACGTAACCGACTCCCGAACTCGTTTTCTCAAATTTTCGTAGACCAAAAACATTGTTTTAGTAAATCAAAATGTTTTATTAAAACACAGGTGATCCGATCACACCTAACAAAGATCGGTGGCGACTCCCTATTTTTAAAAGTCGATTCCCGTTTTTTCAAAAAATGGTTACGACACATTGTTTTGTCAATAATTGTGAGTTTGTGTCGAGTTGACTTGTGACACCAATTCAATTAACAACATTATTAATATATACAACTAATGGAGATAATAACTTGTGCATATTAAAATAAAAATGTATAAAAACGCTGTAATGAAGCTTTATTTGAATGGTAATTCAATCAAATGACTTTTTTCACTATTCTTGTACCACGAACCGCTTCAAGTGTGGGCTTGAAAAATTACGAATCAAACGCAAAACCAGAAACATTTTTCTTACTTTCAGTAGGAAAGTAATTCTTTCTCAATAGCAACCGGTAGAATTATTATTCCCAGAAAATAAAATTTATACTTAGATAATAAATTCTCACTATTTTCAGGAAGAATAACAATATCTCAAAATCGTATATTTTTAGTCTTACCAGTGTCATTTATTTATAAGGAGAGATATGAGAATCCTGATTCAATTAGTAAAATACAAATAATACTTATCTGATAGAAAAACTAGTCTCCTAGTTTAACTGGGAGATGGGGGTGGCAAACCTTAGTAAACTATAGGCATAATTGTAAAAAAAAAACCCTCAACGTTTGGGGGCTTTTAGTTTTGTGCGCTTAATCTTTTTATTTTTTTATTAACACCCTCAACATTACGAATTTTTTAGAAATCAGCCCACTTTTAACAGTCAACTTGAGTTGACCGTTAATTAAACTGTAAGTCAACATAGTAACCCATGTGGCATTCTACATAAGCGCATGACGTCATAAATGACATTATCTATTTAACTTTTTTTTTATTTTGTTTCCATTTTCTTTCTTCTTCCCTTTTTCTCTCTTCTCCTGCAAATCACACCATTGAATGATTCTTCTAAAACCCAAAGCTTTAAATTTGCTCTTTATCACCACCACTACAATGGCAAATTTCAAAGAAATGAAAATTTTCTTCCTCATATTAATATCACCAAAAAAAGTAAAAAAAACACCACCCAAGGAATGAATATCAACAATAGTTTAAAGTTTTCATCTTGCCCATTGTTTTCCTATCAACCCTTTCATTAACCATAACTGCTTCTTGTCCAATGGATCTCAACTATGTAACGAGAATCCTATGGAACTCAACTCTTTGCAATGATTTTCATCCTTCAAATTCAACATCCAAAGCTAAAATCTCAAAACAAAATTATTGTGTTTCACTGTTATAGGTTTTCGATATTGGATTAGCCAAACACCTTAAAGAAACTAGTCTTTTTCAGCTTCTTGATTTGGCCACTTCCGTTTCATGCCTCCATGATTTCTAGTCCAAGCTCGATTTGCTTTCTCTCCCTAACGAAGTCTTTTCCCTTTGTTTCGAGCTGACCCAATTCGTGATTACGCTTGATCTTTGTGGCGAGATACAAACGACTAAAGATTGGGTCGCTAAATTAGGTCAATCCACGGTGTTAGACCAAGGTTGCAAAGCTGATCTCTGTGATTTAACAGCGTGTGATACTTGTCTCCGTGCTGGTAATGAGGTTCATTCATGGTTAATGGCTAGCGATGGTAATCGCTCACATGATACCGATTGTTTCGATTTCATTGTTCTTTATGCTGCTAGGATTATTAATGAACTTGGCCCTGAAAGTGATGGGACTGTTACTTGTGCTTTTACTTTAACATTGAATAAAAAATCTAGTTCTAACAACAAGCACTCAACTCTTCAATGGTGTGATTTACAGGGGAAGAGAGAAAAAGGGAAGAAGAAAGAAAATGGAAACAAAATGAAAAAAAAAAAGTTAAATAGATGACGTCATATATGACGTCGTGCGCTTATGTGGCATGCCACATGGGCTATTATGTTGACTTATAGTTTGATTAACGGTCACCTCACGTTGACCGTTAAAAATAGGCTAATTTCTGAAAAAATCGTAACGTTGAGGGTGTTAATCAAAAAATAAAAAGGTTAAGGGCATAAAACCAAAAGCCCCCAAACGTTTAGGTTTTTTTTTTTACAATTATGCCTAAACTATACTAGGGTTGCTGCCCTTCATATGTATTATGAGGGGCTTGGGATCTCTCCTGTATTGAATTCAATTATATGTACTTCTTGGACTTTTAACATAATATTTTATAATTTAATCCAACCCAACACATTTTTTTATCTCCCAAAATAAATATATTTATTAAATTAATTTCTCAATTAAATAATTTTCTCAACCCAATTCTAATTCCATTAAAATCATGGAAACTTTACGTAAAATAATATGTAACAAAATATATTTAATTTCCATATTCAACAAAATCATAATGACCAATAATTTAAATCCATTTTCAAACTCCAATTATTTGATTAAATAATAATTCGAAAAAACTTAAATTAATTCTCAGGGCATTTCCATACTTAGTGAGAAATTACATTCATTTCCAAATGTGACCCATTATTCTAACTTAATTATTTCCATCCATTTATGTTCATTTGATTATATAGGCAATTCATTTTTGGTTTCAACAAGCTAGCGGAAGGACCGATTAGAAATATATAATTAGGACTCAAATGATTTATAATTAAATTTCAGCTTTTCGCTTATTAATTATGAACTCATTTAGCCACAAAGTCATTCCACTATAGTATCGTGATTGAGCTCTCCCTAATTACATACCATTATAAAAGTTACTCGATAAGTGCTCGTCCAATGACCTTGTCATAAGTGTGTTATCCTCATAGGATATCCTTAATCCCTTTGGGATAAATCCGTTCTCCCAATATGATCCTATTTTCTCTCATGGTAACTATTACATTTTTTTTCATGAAAAGTCAATTACTATCAAATAGTAATTAAGTCATTTATCATAAAAACAAACAACTCGTGACCACGTTTACTTTTCATCTATCATGTAATATCAATGAGAGGATATCATTTACTTATTTCTTGGTCTATGAATTCCACTATTGTGAATGATACTACATACTGCAAAAGTCATATACCCAACACACTAGCTTTTAGTTTTTTATCTATTTGAACTCAAGCCTTCACTTACATCAAAGTATATGAGTCACGCATACATAGTCCATCATCCACTCAGGATTAAGGTATGTCACACTATGAACGTCACAAGTGAATAAATCCATAAATGGATTTAAGATCTATTCTACTTGGGTCTTTTCCAATGTACTGTCAGTCCAGTCAACCACACCTATGTCTCTATCTTCTAGGAGTTATCGGCTCTAATGCTCAAGAAAAATCATCTCCCTAATTGGATTTGATAGATGACATATTAGTCTTTCAATCGGTTTGCTCATTTTTTATTAGACTAAAGACGTGTTTAGGTTCATCTACTAATACAAGTTGTCTTTTCATATTACGATCCGACCACGTAATACCTCTTAATATTAGTTAAACGTTAGATAACTAATGAAACAATATTTGCTTACATTTTGCTTTGTGTGCAAAAAACCATTGAGGACAATATACAAATGGTATTAATATAATTTATGAATATTTTTACTAATCCAATCTGTTCGAAAAATACAAGTGTATATAAATGAAAATACTATACTTAAGGCACTAGATCGAACACCCTATCCCTTGGAATATAGCACAAATTGCCAAAAAAAATGAAAATATTTCGCATTAGGTTTCTTACCACATCATAATTCATATAGAGTTGTGCAAGGCGTCAGCCTCAAGTGAACCCTATTGATGACATAAGCAGTAGTGCAAAATACTTCAGCCCAAAACCTACATGATTCCCTTGTTGTTCATCATTACTCAAGCAATCTCCTGAATGGTTCTATTTTTCCTTTCTACCACTCCATTCTGTTGAAGAGTCTTAGCAACAAAGAATTCATGAGCAATGTCTTCCTCATCACAAAAGTCAACCAACTTTTGGTTTTCAAACTCCTTGCCATGATCACTTCTAGCCCTGACAGTGGCTCTAATGGTTTTTCCTTTCTCGATCATAAGCCTTTTTGCATAGTTTCTTAAACTCACTAAAGGTGTTAGACTTTTCTTTCAAGAATTTGACCTAAGTGGAACGTGAAAAGTCATCAACACAAACCAATACATACTTGTTACCTCTAATGGTCTCAATTTGCATTGGTCCAATAAGGTCTACGTGAAGAAGTTGAAGTGGAACTGTAGTTTGAATATGTGCTAACAGTTTATTGGACTTCATATGTTGCTTCCCTTTGAGAAAATCTCCATAGACTTTAGGAATTGTTCCTCCTAGTTTTAGCAAGCCTCGAATTGCATCATAATGTACAAGTCTTTGTAATCTTAGATAGTGAATGTGTCTCAATTTCTCATGCCACAATTCTAGTTTGACCACATTTGCCTTGTTGTACATAGATGGCAGAAGGACATTATAGCAGTTGTCAAATGTCCTGGCACCTTCCATGACTTCTTCATTCTATCTTAAAGTTATCAGACACCTGTCTTTTGTGAGGTTCACAAGCATTCCCTAATCACAAAGCTAACTAATACTGACAAGGTTATCTTTTAAGCCATCAGCATATAACACATTCTTTAGGTTAGGTATTCCATCAACTACAAATGTCTCTTTGCCATGAATCTTCCTCTTTTTCCCATTGTCGAAAGTGACACTACCCTTATAGCTTTCAACAAAGTTACTTAAGCATGAAAGGTTACCAATCATATAATATGAGCAACCACTATTAAAGTACCATATATCATCAATTGAAGCTTTGAGGGACTAGTGTGCAACAATCAAACGTTGTTGATGTTTTCTTCTCTACACAAAATTTTCCTTTTTTCAAATAGTGCGAGCAGTAGTAAACACAATTTGTGGCACTATTTTATTTAGTCGAAGATCTTTGAGCATCTTAAAGTAATGAGGCCTAATATGGCCTGAAACACCACAGTAGTGGCAAATGATCTTTTTCCTGGTATATTGAGCTGGTTTGGTCTGGAATTTAGGCTTCTCCAAGAAACTTATTGTTCCTTGCCTTAACAAACACTCTAGGATTTTTTGCAACAACTTTGCCTTTATCTGTGAAGCTTAGGTTTCCTGTCATCTGGTCCCTTTTTCTAGTTGCTATCATTACATTTAATTTTTTAGTGCTATAATTGAACTCCTCAAGAGTCTACCTTTAATCTTTTAATTATTTTTCAAGTTTTTAACCCTTTTTGATTTCTCGTCAAGCTCCATTAACTTTGCATCTACTTGATCGGTCAACATGGATACTTTCTTATTCATAAAATCATTCTTAGTGGAAAGCTTTGAATTTACCTCACACAAAAGATTCTATTTTTCCAACATGAGCTTTTAGGTTTTAAACAATTCTTCATGTGCCTCTTCTTTATTGAACTCGAATGATTCACAATTAAAACCATCTGTTTTTTTTTTAATCATTGATGTGAAGGCCACAAAATTGCTCACCTGTTGATCATCAGACTTTGATTTTAAGCTGGTTTCCTCATCATTACAGGTCACGCATAGAGATTTTTATTTTTTATTTTTCAAATTATTAACACATTCTACTTGGTTATGCCTAAAAACATGCCGCTTATGACATTGAATTCCATGTTTCTTCTCCTTAATAGGTTCATTTGACTTAGATTTGTTTTTGAAATTTCCCTTCAGGATAGCTTTGGATTACTCAAATTATTTGTCCTTCTAAACTGTTTCTTGGCAATCTTATTGAGCCCTTTGAGTAAACAAATCCAACTATTCTTGCATCTTTTTTATAACAATACTTTGTTCAGTGGGCATAGTTTCTGCCACTGAAAAGGCAATATTCTTCTCAAATTTTGACTTACCCTTCTTATCCTCTTCCAAGTTGATCTCAAAGGTTTGGAGAAATCCAATTAACTCATCAATCCTCATGGTATCAATATCCTTGGCCTCCTCGATGATTGTTAGTTTGACGCTGAAATTCTCAGGTAATGACCTAAAAACCTTCCTTACAAGCTTGGAGCTTGAGTGCTCACTTTCTTAGGAAAAAAAAGGCTGATTGGCCAGGTTACAAAATTTTGCTTAAAACTCTCCAATGGTCTTTGTTTCCTACATCCTTAGAGTCTTAAATTTAGTTGTCAACATTTGAAGCTTGGATCGTTTCACTGTATTGGTCATTTCATGAGTTGTCTCTAGTATTTCCCATACCTCTTTTACTTCAGTACACTTAGAAATTCTCTTAAACTCCTGAGCATTTACTCCACATAAAAAAGCAAAAAGTTCATTGGAGTTGGCATTAGCAATATTTTATTCTTTAATGGTATAAGTTGCCTCGGGCTTGGGAGTTTTTATTGCTTTAATTTTAGTAAATGGATGAGTCCATCTAGTTAAAACAACCCTTCAGGCTCGTTCATCTATTGACTTAATGAATGCTTTCATATTGTCTTTCCAATAAGCATAATTTTCTCCATCAAGCATAAGGGGGGACGTGAGATTGACAATCCTTCCATTGGAAGCAACTATATCAACCATGACAATCACTATTTATGTTAAGTGAAAAGCTCTGATATCAATTGTAGAAACAAAGAGGTACTTGCTTTGCAAACAAAAACTATGGCTACAATATTGCTTGGAATTGTGGTTATAGTTTCAACCACAAAACTAGAAATGTATAAAAGATAAAGATGAACATTGAGATTGTTTACGTAGTTTGACCTCAGTCTACGTTTGCGGAGCCTTGCCTAGAGCAATAATCCACTATCCTTGTCACAATACAACCAATTATTTAAATCCTAACACTGGTCTGACACTTACCAATTTAGTGACCTCACCATTGTACAAAGACTAGATCACTCTCCCACTAAGCTTCCTCCTCAAAAGCTTAGTTTTGCAATTCAAAAGACTCTCTTGATTGCGTACAAAAGTAATGCACACATACACATTCGTAACTTGAACAATTTTATGCTATTTCATACTCTCAATTTCTTGGTTACTTTCTAGTGATGACATTAAGTTAGACAAAACTTAAGTTTATATATTACTTAGGTTTTGCTTACATAAGAGTTATAATCTAATCACTTTTCTAGTGACCCAATGTTTTCAATTATAGAAAGTGACTTTACTTGTTCCGTAAGTAACCAAACTTAATCCGGAAGAAATCAAGTTTACAATTTCAACTCAATTGGTCTTCATGTTTGGGGTTCTAACTTGTCCAAATATCATAAAAAAAAAGCTCAATATTTTTGTTCTAAAATATGCCAACTTGGTAGTGAAGAATTGTACAACCACAAAATTAACCTTGCCGTCAAATGGTCAACAAATGCAAAGAATGATACAAGCTTAGCATTGCATTGGATTACTAATGATGGTTATGTAAAATTTAATGTCAATGGTTCTATTAATGGTTGTACATGTAAACCAAGTGTTGGAGGTAATTTGTACATGAATTACATTGATGTCTTTATTAAAAAAAAAAAAGAAATTAAAAAGTTGATGTCGTTTTTGTGGAATTACAAGCTATCAAAGAAGCTTGTGCCGTCTTTGCTACCTTGGGTAGGAGTTGTACCAAAAATTTAGAATCCATATAAGGTCTCCAAGATGCTAAAGAAGGTGGTTCTTGAGATAACATCCTAAGGAACACTAAGGATTGGTTAATAGTTGAAATTCCTAGGTGTATAAAAAATATTGTGGATCATCTGGCAAATGAAAGAGTTGTAACTACGTGAGTGAAAAATGTTATGCTCTCTGTTGGATGATAGTTGTGTTTTTCTTCATTGTTTTGTGTGTGCATAGTGCTTTGTTTTCCCTCACACGTTGTAAGTTAACGTCCAGTTCGAATTATTACTGTCGTGCCCATGTTTGCTGCTACTTGTCACTTGAGATTGGTACTGTTTACTTCTGTTTGTTTCTTAGTTGCATGTACTCTTTGTGTGGTGTTTTTTCTCTATTAATCAAAGATTTTTAGTTACTTTCCAACAAAAACTCATGCAATGTAAAGAAATATTAAATTTTAACTAAAACCCATGCTTAAAAATATTGATTTTTTTCTCTCTCAATCTCACCAACAAGATATAAGAATAAGTTGTTGAGAGAGAAGATATGGGGATGAACTAATAGCTAGAGAAGGGATGGCTTCTTCTTTGAATTCATGTATTTGATTGATTTGTTGTATGAGAATTTATAGTTAAAACAATTAGTGAAAATAAAAAATAATAAATGAATTGAGTTGATGGATTTACTTAAATCAAGTTATGGACTGATACAAGAATAACATAGAATTAAGTGTCAAAATTAATTCCAGTAGAAATTTTAATAAAATAAATAAAACAATTAAAATATAATAAAAATTTTAAAATAGTGGATCTCCCTTGCCCTTTAATGTCACATGGCTTGGTTTTGGCATATTTTTTATTTTTTTATTTTTAATGGATGAACATTTTCATCCATGAATGCATAATTAAAAACTTTCATAAGTATTAGAAAAAATAAATTATTCCAGGAACGAAAAGAATATAATTATTTTACATAAATAAAGTTTTAAATAAAACAAATCTCAAGAATCATTTGTTTGAACGTTTTGGATATCTCTTATCATTATAATCAATATAAACCAAGCCAAACCTTAAAGTAAACTCTAATAACCATTCAAAATTGTCAAAGAACTGACCAGTAACATTTGCTCCATCATCTATGGCTTTCTTTAATTCTTGTAAATAGCTTTTATAAAGTGTACAATGCTTCAGAAAATATGAGAATAGAGGTTTAGAAACTTTTGGTTGATGTTAGTCCTTGAAGTAATAAGAAACCGACCATCAATTGGCACTCCATTACGAGCAATTGTTAATTGCAAACACAAACTGGTAAGTTGATATGATGGAAGGACTGGAACACTTTTTGGGGAGAAAAAATAAAATAAAATTCAAGACTTACAACCAAACCCAACATTCTAATTTTGTTGGTAACCCGTAACATTAGATGTGGATCATATATATGTTAAGAAGTGTAGTGGTTGAGACCAACAAAATCAAGGGAGTTTCTCATGGTCTCCATTTCACTGTTGCTGAATTTTGGAAGTCTCTTTGTTATAGTTTTTTTCCGTTTATTTTGGATATTCTCCATATACAAGAGGGTGCAAAAACCTGCAAAATAAATTTTAGAATAATCCCTTCATTAGATTACTTAAATTCATATTTAAGTGTAAAATATTGATATTTACAACAAAGAAAATAATTTTTAAAATTATTAGATTACTTTTGGTAAAATTGTGATTTAGTCATTCATATTTCTCCACTTATTCAATTTAGTCCCTACACACCAATTTCATTTCATAAGAAATTGGGTTATTTTCATTTTTGATCCTTCAATTTTTCTCATATTTATATTTCAACTCTTCAAATTTTGAATAATTGTATTTGAACCTCAAAACTTTTGACACTTATACGATAGAATCCTTACTTTAATTTACTATCCCACAACATACTTCTCAATTCAATTTTCTTTAATACTCCTCAATCTTCTCTTCTATCATCTTTATATACTTTTCTCATTTTACCCAAAAATTAATTATACACTACTCAATTTATTACTACTTTTATAATATAGCAATTTGTACAACTCTTTTCATACCCATTACACAATCCTGTCAGATAATCTAGAGGTAGTTAAAGTCATTTGTGATCGTAATTCAGCTGGATCAAATATCTCTCTCGTTAGAAGAATTCAACATATTTTATCCCAAGAAGAAAGGTGGTTTGTACGACACATTCGTTGAAAGGATAATTAGGCAACGAAC
Organism: Gossypium australe; assembly: GCA_005393395.2. Lineage (NCBI taxonomy): Eukaryota > Viridiplantae > Streptophyta > Magnoliopsida > Malvales > Malvaceae > Gossypium > Gossypium australe. Next base: position 31,137,728 of record CM016625.1, on the reverse strand, counting down.
ACTTTAGCTAAAATGGCATTTGCAAACAAGGAAGATTTATGGTTATTTGAAGCCTCGCTTTTGGAGGTTTAAGAAATTTTAGAAGATGATATTGCTAGGGGTACTTTATTCCCTACTTCTACTTTGTAATCTCTTATTATTTCATTAGATTATTTTTTTTCATAAAAAAAAGTGTTAGAAAGCATAATGGAATAAGAAAAGCTAAAAACAAAAGAAAACATAATGCTAGAATAAAAGAAAATAAACTACCCAGCAAAAAACCTAAAATAATGGAAAATAACTTGAATTTTTCGTTCGAGGTGTTCTTGATGTGCTAAAATCACGAAAATTAAACTGGAGTCTTTTTATATGATAAATATCATATCTAAAAATTTTGGGCAAGAAATTCAACCCAAAAAATATTTTTATTTTTATTTTTTTAGGTAAATATTTTTTTCAGTGTACCAAAGTGCCAAGAAACAATATACCAAATTTTAGATCTATTTGAATTTGTTTACCCACTGAAATCAGTATTTTTTTTTTGAAAATTTTCAAGGTAAAAATAATTTTTAAAGGTTGTTTAAGCAAAATCGGTGAAAACAGTTTATTTAGCACAAGGAAATGACTGAAAAATGCCCAAATCTGATACCAAATGATAGGGGGCGGAGGAAGATTGTATTCAAATTGTTCGACTCGAAAAATAATTCGGATCTGACTTGAAAGAAGAAACAAACAAATTTAGAAACAAAGAAAACGAAAACCACTAAAAGAATAAATTTAAGAATAAAATAAAACTTAAGATTTAAAACATAGATAAATAAAGAAAATGGAAATTAAAAGGTAGAAGATGGATCGAATAAACCGATGGATATGGATAAAAAATAGATGTCCAACGAAACCCTTTAAAATATAAACCCCGACAAATTTAATTAATGACTCTAATCGGTCCTCCAATAAACAATCTTTGAAAAATTGAAGGATGAATAATGAATTCCCACGATTCCTTGAAGAAAACTGAGAAGACAAATCCACTTCTAAAAATTACAATGAAGTAATCAAGCATGAAAGAAATTAACTCCCAGAGTTAAAAAATTATTAATAAATGAATCAACCAATTCCTTTAATGAACAATGAGGAGGCCTTTATATAGGCTAGCTAATTACATCTAAATAAAATTCTCAAGTACAATGAAATTTTAATCTAAACAAGAAGTAGTTTTAATAAAACTAAACATTCTTATCGACTAAGAAACATAAAATTCCTAAACAACTTGAAATAATTAAAGATATCTTAAAATTAAGAATAAATAAAAAATAATATAATATATATAAAATATTGAACTCATATATAATCAAAATTAGGCCTTAAACTTGAACCCAATATGATTTAAACACGAATTAAAGCTTGAAACTCGTAATTTCCCGTAATAATCCCGTCCAAAAATTTTGTTTGCGCAGTCTTCAATAAAACGGTCATAACTTGAGCTCTCGGACTCCAAATCAAGTGATTCAAGGTCTGCTTCAAAGTTAAAAGACAGACCTTCGAACTCTTTGAGACATCTCAACCCAGAAATGCTTGGATCTTATCTAAAAAGTCATTGCAAGTTGACTTATTTTCCAAACTTGGAAAATGACAGCTTTGGTGAATGAAGTTTAATAAATTTCACCCCATCCGTCCATCCGTGTATGTATCACATTGAGATTAATCTGTTCTCCCAATATGGTCCTATGTTATCTCATGGTAATCATTCCATCTTTCTTCATGAAAAGTCAATTATTAAAAAATAGTAATTAAATCATTTATCTCTAAGACAAATGACTCGTGACCACATTACTTTCCATCTATCATGTAATGTTGATGAGTGATATCATTTACCTTTTATTGGGCTATGAGTTCTACTATTGTAAGTGAAGCTATGTCATGCGAAATTTGTATACTCAATGTATCAACTTCCAGTTCATCTATCAATCAAACACAGGCTATCAATACATCAAATTGTATGAGTCACGCGCACATAGCGACTTATTCATAATTGAGGTAAGTCACACTTTAAACATTACAAGTGAATAAATCCATAAACGAATCAAGGATTTGGGTCTTGTCTGATGTATTGTTAGTTCAGTCAGTCACATCTATATCTCTATCTTTTAGGAGTTATTCGGTCCAATACCCAAGACAAAGTATCTCCCCTTTTGAACCTGATAGACAACATATTAGTCTATCAATCAATTTACTCAATTTCGATTAGACTAAGGACGTGTTTAGATTATCTACTTATCAAAGTTGTTTTCTTGCATTATAATCCGGCCAGGTAATTTCGTTTAATATTAGTTTAAACGTTAGATAACCAGTGAGCCAATATTTTCTTTCATTTTGCTTTGCATGTAAAAAGTGTAATGACCCAATTTTCAACGCTGTTGCAAAATTCGATTTTAGATTGAATTAATTGAGTTGAGTTAGTAAATAATTAAAATAGAATAATTACAAGTCAAGTATGGATAAGAAATATTGAATTATTAAATGTTATTGAATTAAATTAGATATTAAAAATAGTACATAGATTAAATTGTAAAAAGAGTCACTATTAAATTTTAATTTAGGAAACGGGAGAAGGACCTAGTTAGAAATTAAACTAAGGACTAATGATAATTAGAGCAAGTTAATAGTTAGTGGGATGACATGTTAAATTCATCCGTCATCATTAAGTAATGGTTTTTGTTAATTAACTAAAGGAGATTAATTAAATTTAATTACAATTCTAATCTAACTATATATATGTGGTATAAGTGGGAGAGAGAAGGTTATCTTCTCCACCCACTCTTGCTGTCCAAACTAAATAAAGTAAAGAAAGATTTTTCCTTTTCTTCCACCATTGCCGTAACTTCAATTGGGAAAGATAGGTGAGTTATACTTTTAATTTTTGTAAAATTATTGATTAATAATGTTAGTTTATGAAAGCTCATGCAATAAATTATGCAATTAATAAGTTTTGAGTTAGATTTTCATTGTTAGAAAGTTTGCAAATCTGGATATAAATAACTTGAATTTATGCATGAACCTAGTTAAATTAAGTGATGGAAAAATGTGTTAGAAATGTGGTAGGTGATATTGAATCCAGCTTAGATTAATTGATAAATTATGTTTTATTTAGGACTAAATGATAAGGAATAAAAATTTTGAGGTTGATAGTAAAATAATAGTTGTAGAAGGTCCCTGTATTATATTTATTAAGCCAAATTGAATAAATTAAAAGTTGTAAAGAAATTATGTATATTTATTAAGCCAAATTGAATAAATTAAAAGTTGTAAAGAAATTATGTTATAGATTAAAAGGATGAGGTCCCTAGTAAGTAAATATAAAATCAAATTTTGTTTCGATACTAAATATTGAAAGATATAACCATTTTGGATATAGGGACTAAAATGAAAAAAATGCAAACTATGTTTAATTTATGTGCTTACATGTAATAATGTGAAAACCGATAACGTTTTTATAATCAAATTGTAACACCCTTAACCCGTATCCATCGCCGGATTAGGGTTATAAGGGCATTACCAAGCATAGTACAAGTCATATCAATTATTAACAGCTCCAATAAGCGTGATCGAATACAATAGATGTAATGTGCTTTCATAGCATACTAAAACAATTATAAACACATCATAAACCATTTAACCAAATTTACAAAGAAACATTTTTCATTGACTAACCTTATCACTATTCATTTGGTCATCAAATTTTTCAATGACCGAATATGCCCATATCCATATTTAATATACCTAGGTAAGATATCAAATAACAAAACTAAATATACATGTATATATAAACATGCTTAAACCTTGTATAATCAATTTACCATTTATAAATTCATAACCTAAATCAAGTTCAATTGCGCATATACCAATCTCCTTAATGCAACTCCTAATGTTTTTAAAACACATAATATGACCAAATATCAATCAAGCACAATTAATCACATTCAACAATTATCTTAACCTTAAAATCAAGTTATAAGAACATCCATCATAAATAATGTACTATAAGATATGCTTCTAAAATGAGCTATTTATTAAATCAAATGCATGACATGATAGACATGTTAATCAACCAAACTACCAAATATGCTTACTTACATTGCCGATTTTATCTGTATAATGATCAAGCATCAAGGCCGAATACAATCAAACCATAATACCATAATTTAGCCATTCATTTCCAAATCGCGTAAATTGAATTTAATACACATGCACCAATGTCATTCATAACCGAATATACTATCCAAGTACATATCCATTAATTCCACATATTGCCGAATACAAAGTTTATAAAATATATTCATGTTTCCATATTACACATCAAAAGTAATATATACCAAATCATTTTCCATACTTAATAAACTACCACATATATATATATATATATATATATATATATTCACTTTCCAAAGAACTAGTAAAGATTCATATATGGTGATTACAAATCAAACATACATATACAAACATAATACTTAGCATGATTTATAACACATCCATACTCATCATCCAAGTAAAACTGGCACTCTTACCTTAATCAAGACTTGCATAACCTTAGATTATTTAATATTAAGACAAGCCATTTTCGCATGACTTATATACATCAACAAAATGTCATTCAAGCATTAAGCTAGCCTATACATGCCTTAAGTGCAAAATTTCAACTTTCTAAGGTACCAAAATAAGTCGATAGTGTGGATGACTTCGATGGCTATCCCCTGAGCTTGTAGCTTGATCAAAATCTATAAAACAGAATGAAAAACACACAAAGTAAGCTAACTAGCTTAGTAAGTCTTAAGCAATTAAAATCATTCAAATGAACAATCAAGCAATTTAGGTCGATTACTCAATATCAATTAATCTTTAACAAAACATATATGGTCTATCATTGCCAAACTCCAATACTCCATTCATCTTAACACTCACCACTATATTGCCTTTAATAATTAAGTTACCATTTCGGCACCAAGTTCAAATAGAAAGTATCAACTTTCAACCATCTACTCATTTCATATGCATATCACTCAATAATGCCACATTCAAGAATATATATATATACACCTATCCTTTCCACATTTCATATATCCAAGTATTCAATATCAATGAAATAACAATATAACCACATATCCAAGAGGCCGTATATACATATATGGCCATTAGTCACATTCTTGCCCAACAAAATTCACATAAATATACTTACCTAATTGATCGAATATAGAAATTCAATTAAATAACTTATAGGCACTTACCTGTATGGGTGAATAATAAATAACTCGTATTATCAACTTACTTGCCACATAAACACATCACTATGTACTCTCATAAGCCACAAGTTGATATTTTTATCACCGGTATAAACCTGCTAGGCATAAGCCTGAATTTCACACCGGCACTAAGCCTGCTAGACCCAAGGTCTGATATCTATTCACCGGCAATAAGCCTACTAGGCATAAAGCCCGATAAGTTCACCAGCCCAAGGCTTGCTAGGCTCAAAGCCTGAATATCATATTATAGAACCATCTCATTCACATTTCATATATCAAATATTACGAATATTTCACATAATTCATACGGACTTTCAAATGTAATATCTCAATTAACTTAAGCTCAAATACACCATTACACTACTCATTCACATTCGGCTTACTCTATTATAAGTCCAAGAATTTTAATTCAGCATATTAAATCGAGTTACATTTAATATTAACAATGTTCAATTGCTTAAAGACTTACCTCGGCTATAGACGGACGACGAAAATCGGCTATTCGACTATTTTTGCTTTTCCACGATCCAAGTCCTTTTTCTTTTGTTCTTGATCTAAACATGTTCAAATTAAGCTCATTCAAATTCATTTATATTCAATGTAGTCCCAAAACACATAAATAGGCAAATTACCATTTTACCCCTGACATTTGCAACTTTTACAATTTAATCCCTATTGCACAAAACACAAAATACACATAATTTGGAGTTACTCCTTTAGGGCCGAATACCACCAATGCCCATACAAGGCCATATAATTCGTTTATTTCCCATTCGGACCCTAAGATTTTTACAAATTTCACAATTCCATCCTAATTATTCATATTTATCAAAATTTCCCATTCAAAGTATGTTAATTCAAAACATAACATTAATATATTATCATCAAAATTTCAAACCTAAGCATTCATCAATGGCCAAATATCAAACATACATCAAATTCAAAAATTCTAACATGGGTTGAGTAGTATTCGAAGCAACGATTTCAAAAACGTATAAATTAACAAAAACCGAGCTAACCACATACCTTAATTTTGACTTAAGAATGGCCGAACAAAGCTTTGCTTATTTTCTTCCTTCCTTTGCATGCATTCGCTCAAATGAAAAAGATGAACAAAACATCTTTCATTTTATGTTTTATTATCATATAATAACTTATTGTTTAATTACTATTATAACCTTACTTTATAATATAACAAACATTATAATATAAGGTTAGTTTAGTACTTGGCCGGCCACTAACTTTAAGAATGGGCTATTTGCCCTTTAAGGACTTCATATTAAAAAGCCATTAACAACTAGGCACTTTTCCCTATAGTTTGTAACTTTTACAAATTAGGCGATTAAGTCCTTTTATTTAATTAAGCACACAAACAATCAAATTTCTATACGAAACTTTCACACATACTAATTCACATATAATTAACACAGAAAATAATATTTAATTATTTCTCGAACTCGGATTCGTGGTCCCGAAACCACCGTTCCGATTAGGGTCAAATTCGGACTGTTACACGGATTATCATACGTAGTTAAAGAAGAAGTTGGACCATCTGGAGATAAAGGAAAGGCGAAGGTCGTAGACATGTAGCTATTCCAATTTGTGCTTTCATTATTTGTTTTCAATACTTAGCTTGACAAGTGTAAATTGTTTAAGGTAATGTTTATATACTTGTCTCACGAAGGAAGTTGCAAAGCCAGAAAAGTTTTTAAGAGGGGCCGGAATTAAATTGTAATCTTTATGATAGTAAAAATGTAATTTCACCATTTTAATAGCCTATATCTTTATAATTTTTAAAGGATTAAATTAAATTTTTATCATTTTAGGGGGCTAATGTGTAATTTTATCTTTACTAATTCAAAATTTTAAAAAATTTTAAGGGTCTAAATGAAAAAAAAAATTAATTTTACGCCGGGGGCGGCCCCTGTCAACCCCCATGCTACGCCATTGCATGAAGGGTGAGTAAACTTATATTGTGATTAAATTATGGAATGTGATGGAAGTATAAACTTGTATATATGATGAGTATTGATATGTAAATTTTATGATTATGTAATGAGATAGCCTAAGTTGCTTTGTAACATAATGTAACATCATGTATTTGGATCTGATGATTGGGTTGGATATGGAGTGTTTAAAAAATTTTGAGGATAATATACAAAAAATATTAATGACAATAAATTATTTTTTATTAAACCAATTTATTCGAAAAATTACGGGTATATAGATGAAATCACTATACTAAGGTCACTAGATCCCAACACTTAGACCGGTTGACTCGCAAACTGGCAGAATTGGTTGAATTGATAGTTGAATCAATTTTCTCTAATTTATATATATATATATATATATATATTATTTTTACGATTTTTTAATAATTTATTCAATTGAACTAGACAAACTTATCGGACTAGAACCAGGGGTTTAATTAGTTCGATTGTCAATCCAGTTTTGAATATGTTGAGAGCTAAAATTACTTTTTAGAGTTAGGATTAAATTGATATAATGTCTGAATATTGAAGGACTAAATTTGTTTTTAAGCCAATAAGAAAATGCCATGTTAGACTTCATTTATTAACTTAACCTCAGGTGACTAAAAAATACAATTTCGAAAACTTTAATGATTAATAAAAAAAGTTATAGTTGGGTGACCGAGATAGAAACACTTTCATGGTTGAGTAATATTTGTGTAGTTTACCCTAAATATTAATTACATTAAACTTAATATCAATATTAATATTTAAGATTCTTATCGAATTTGTGTCGCCTTTCAATCAAGTTCCAACTCAATGGAAAATTTACCAAAAATTCCTTACTTTTACAAAGTGCTTTTGTCTTTACATATAAATTGTAGAAAAATATTTGTGCATGATAAAATTCAAACCCGAACATTATGATTTTTAACAACTTAATCTCACCATTGTAACTAAAGTCATATTTGGTTATTATATAATTTTTTGGGAGTAAATTATCTTGTTAATCACTTTAAATAATGATTATTTTTAAATAATTTGGTCATCATTATTAAAAAAATTGGCCAAACTGATCACTCCACTGTTTCATTTCTTAAATCACAAGAAACGCTGACAATATTTTTATGCCTTAAGAGATAAAACGTTTATGGTGAAAAATTGAAAACTTTAGACATTTAATTAATTTATTTTAGTTTAATTTTCTTTTTTACATTAAAAGCAGAAAAAAATATTTTTTCAAACTCTCCCAGAGTACCTGCACTTTCAAAGAACCCCAAGGCCGAGCCTGCTCACCACCATTAGATGTGAGCATTCGATCGAATCGAATCGAAAATTTTCGAGTTAATCAAGTTTTCGAATCTCATTTTATCATCCTAACTTTATTTGAAGTTTTATAGAATCGAATCGAGTGAGATGGAATTCGAATCGAATCGAATATATTTGTTCGAGTTAAATTTAAAAAAATAAAATAAAATTAGTGTTGTTTATTTTTATGTAATTTTTCAAAAAATAATTTTCTTTAAAGTTTTTAAACATGATCAAACAACAAAAAACTGAAGTAAATAAGTGAATAAATAAAAGCAACACAACATCAACCCAAATAAACAACAAAAATAATACAACAAGATTATAATAAAAAACATAAGTAAAAGTCCAAGTAAATAGCATGAGTTGAAATAAACAACAACATTATAATAAAAAAAACATAAGCAAAAGTCCAAAATACAATAGAAACCTACACCAAAAGAACACAACAAAAGTCCAATTAACCAACAACAATAACAAACCAAACCAAACTAATAACAATAACACATCAGTTCAAAAACCATTATAGCAACGTTTAAGTTTTTTCTTGTGCTTCAAACACCGTTGATAATCTTGAAACATCTAGTAAAAGTATTGAATGAGTTAGTTAAATAAAAAAAATTTATAAAAAAAATTAAATAAACATTTAACTTTATAAACTAATGCTAAGTATGTTACCTTCTTGATCTTCGGGTATTTTGGATAAGTCTAGCAAATTTAAAAACAAAAGTGTTAGTTAAATTATGGGAATGCTTACTAATATAAAGAATACAAAAGCTTATTTTATAAATTAAAATTTATATATTATCATATTCCATGGTTTGAAGTTCATCAACATAATCTTCAAGATTGATAACATCATTAGATTTCCAAAGCCAATCTTGTGTGCAAACCAAAGCTTTGACCATGAGAGGAGTTAGAGAACTTCTAAAACTATCGATAACACGCCCACCCATGCTAAAAGCACTTTCCGAGGCAACTGTTGAGATAGGAATAGCAAGAATATCTCGAGCCATTTGTGCAATAATAGGGAATCTAGGACTGTTCATTTTCCACCACAATAGTAAATCAAATGAACTTGAATTGTTTACTTCTTCATCCTCATCCAAATATCTATCCAACTCAGATTTGCTTTCTAATCCAACTTGTTTCTTCTTCTTAAGGTATTTTTGTTTGGCCAAGCTCGTTTTCATTTCTGACTGATCTATTTCCTTTGAACTACAAAGATTTGTAGAAGAACTAGATCTACCTTCAAACAATTCAATTCTCTCGGCATTAGAAGAATACTCATTGAACAAGCAATGCAAATCTTTATCAATCATTTTCATAATGTCATTAGCAACATTAGGAAAAAGCAAGTTGACCCCAAAGTCCAAAAAACTCATTTTACATCGCGGATCAAAGATGACCACCAAGTAAACTAGCATGTTGATCTTGTTTCCTTCACCCCAATACTTATTATATTTCTCTCTCATTTTGGAAGTCATAGAAATTATATCTAGATCTCCACAATCTTGCCACCCGTCAAAAAGACAATGCACATCCGTCAATACTTCAAAAAGTGAATGAGAGGTAACATGCAAAAATCTGGACACCTTCAATGTAAGATGATAAAAAGGCTCTAATACTTTTATAACTCTTCGAACAATTTCCCAATCATCAAATGTAGGAACTCCATCTCCAGCAGTAAGGTCAAGAAAAAAATTATGGTCATCACGTACATATGATTCAAATGCACTCATGCTTTTCGGCCACCTTTAACATCATATATGTTGAGTTCCATCTAGTAGGCACATCTAAACAAAATTGAGCCTTACTATTTCTTTTACCCGTTGGTTGAATTTTGTCAACCTCGATGGTGATGCTCTTATATACCTCACAGCACCTCTAACTCGATCCACAGACAAAGAAACATCCTTAATACCGTATTGCACAATGAGATTAAGAATGTGTGCAACACATCTCATATGAATAAATTTTCCATTTGCAACAGAAGCATTTCGATGATTCAATTTCTTTCTCAAATATTCAATGGCAACACTATTGGCGGATGCATTATCAACTGTAATAGTGAAGACCCTCTCAATCCCCTAATCTCGAAGACATTTTTCAATGGCTTGACCTATGCTTTCACCTCTATGAGCGGATATTGGGCAAAAATTTATAATCATTTTTTGCAACCTCCACTCATCATCCACCGAATGTGTTGTTAAAACCATATAAGATATCCTCTATAATGAAGTCCAAGTGTCTGTCGTCAAACAAACTCTACTTATATCTTTTTCAAAACAATTCTTCATCACACTCTTCATGGAGTTAAATAAATCAAGACAATCCCTTCTAATTGTCCAATGAGATGGAAGACTAAACCGTGGGCATGCTATAGAAAGAAAGATTTTGAAACCCTCTCCCTCTACAATTTTAAAAGGTAGTTCATCCATAATTATCATACGAACCAATGCTTTTCTAACAGCATTTTCATCAAACACTCAAGTTGATAAATTCGTTGTTTCTTGGCTAACCTTCACAAATGTTAATTCTGATTGCTTCGAATTAGAAGTATTACCTCGAGGTCTTTTTAGGCATGCTTTCAAATGTTATTCAAATTTGTTATAAAACCCGAAGTTGATTCCATTGTGTAAGTAACATCACATGCATTGCACCTTACTCTCTTCTCCCCCTCTTCAGTCACAAATTTAGTGAAATGGTTCCACCAAGCTGCCCGTGGAGTAATCTTTTTTCGAACATTTTCCTTGGTTGTTGTTTGATCATCTCTACTTGGGGAAGAATTTTGTGAACTTTGAGTTGAACCATCTCGCTTTGGATCACTCATCTACAAGTAAACATTTGTTGCAATCACTAACCATGACCAAAAATTGGTTTAAAATCAAACTTAATAAATCGATTAAATTAAAAATTAATTAATATAATAGTACAACAGCATATATTAAACAAAAAAAAGTATGTTAAACTACATTTTAAACTTTAAAGTTAGTTAATTGAAGCCTAAATTAATATAATAGTACAATAGCATAAATTAAACAAAAAAAAAAGTCTGTTAAGCTATCGTTTAAACTTTAAAGTTAGTTAATTGAAGCCTAAATTAATATAATAGTACAAGTACAACAGCATAAATTAAACAAAAAAGAAGTATGTTAACTACAGTTTAAACTTTAAAGTTAGTTAATTGAAGCCTAAATTAATAATAGTACAATAGCATAAATTAAACAAAAAAAAAGTCTCTTAAACCACAGTTTAAACTTTAAAGTTATTTAATTGAAGCCTAAATTAATATAATAGTACAACAACATAAATTAATTAATTGAAGCCTAGTTTTCTTTATATCTAACTTGCCAAAAAGATTTATTATTAAAAGATTTAGATGTATATTAAACTACAGTTTAAACTTTAAAATTAGTTAACATCGTATTTAAAAAAGTCTAGTGGAGTGTTATTTTATTTATAAGGTCTGGTATTTAATATTTAATATTTTAATTTTTATTTATAATTTAAATATGATAATCCAATATTTTATTCATCATTTAATGTTATTTTATCGAATTGTATTAGCAAGCTGCAAAATTCTTTAAAAAGAAGTACATTTTATGCATTTTTTCTCTATCAATATTACATTATTACTAATATTATATTATTACTAATATTACATTATTACTTTGGGAAATTAATTGGCTAACATTTTTTTTCTATTAATATTACATTATTACTAATATTATATATTTATATTAGGTTGTGCTTCCTGCTTAGTTATTAATATTAAAAAAAGAATTTTACATCTTCCAAAACAAAAAAAAGACAAACAACAATTAAATGTTTCATTTTTAATTATTTTAACAGTGTAATTAAAGGTTTTATTTGAGTAGCGAGGTATCATTTTTAACTATTTTAAAGCCAAAAATGGCTTTACCAAATGATTCCAGCAGCTACACTCAAAGTCTCAAATAAAATAAGTTAAGATTCTTTCATTTTAAACATGATTGTGCTGTGCCAGTGTGCCCTGTTCTACAACAGCAAACAGGTAAGTGGAGAAGGAAAATAGAGCGAAAATCATTCAATAGAGTGAAACAGATGCAAATAGAGCTAAAATCATTCAATAATTCAAAAATATTTCAAGACAAACTTTAAATATGCAAAAAATTCGAGCTTACAATGGAACAGAACAAACTATCTCGGTCAGAAGGAACAACAACTCGATTTGGAGGTAAGGATTTTGATTTGAAGGTTTAGTTTAAGAAGAAGAAGAATAAGGAAGAAGGGTTTATTTTAGGATTTTTTGAAAAAAATAAATTGTAGGGTTTGAATAAATGGGGGTTTGGACATGGAATTTGCTGGGGTGATTTGGGGGAGGAATTGGGAAAATATATCTTTAGTGCATTGGCAGACGAACTTGGGGAAGTAGGAAAAAATAAAATGTATGGGCTTGGAGAAAATTGACAATTGGATTAAAGACTTAAAAGTAATTAAGTAAAAGCCTATTAAAAAATTAAAAATATATAGTTTATATTCGATTTATTCGAATTATTCAAGTTATTCGAATTCGAAAATTCAACTCGACTCGAACTCGAAATTCGAAAAAAAATTCGAGTTAATTCGATTAACTCGATTTGAATAATTCGAAATTTAAATTTTTTTCGATTTTTTCAAATTGAATCGAATTTTACTCACTCCTAACCACCATCGTTATATTAGGCACAACTCTTACCACTCAACATCCCTATCACCACACTCTTCAACACAACATCATGTTCATCATCGCACACACTCATTCTCACCATTGTTGCCTCCACCTCCACCTTCCTCAGCATTAAACTTAGAAGAATCTATTGCTTTAACTATCACACAAAAACACTGGAAGCCCAAATCATAAACAATCACCTATACTAAAAACTCAACAAAAGAAAATTCCAAGCAACATAATAAAAAAAGAATTGTTCCCTATTATTTCGAAGAAACTGCAAATAGAAAAGAAAAAAGTCAATATTCAACAAAAAAGGAAAAATAAATTGAAAAAGAAATAGAAAAGGGGCTTATCTCGATTTAAGTTTGGGTTTAAAGTTCTGGGATTCTATTTGACAATCTGACAAATGATGAGAGCCACACAATCGAATGACCGAGGTGATGCATCAAGACAATAAAAATTGAATGATGATAAAATTAACAAAATCAAAATAAAAAGTAATCAAAATAAGAAAAACTAAAATACTACTATGGAAGACCCTCTTGGCGGAGAAGTGACATTTCAAGCCAAAAGGTCGCAACTATGGAAGACGTGAATCAAGATTACCGTCGAAAATCGGAAATCTATTAGGCGTTAGGGTTTGTAAAAAGCTTTAAAGAAAGATGGAATTAGAGAATAAGGTCAAGGTTTCAGTCTTTCTTTATATATTATGGGAACAACCTTGAACCCTCCATTTCCTACTGAATTCAACTGGCTTGCTGGACGACGACATAAAGACTGGACCTCGAACGTGCTACTCAAATTCCCAGAATAACACTGTCATGTCCTAGTCCCTGTAGCCTAGAGGTATCTTTCAATCTTAGCTGCTCTCGTTCTTGTTGTGTTTGTTGCGGGATATGAAAGACGAATCTGACTGCTTGGGTTTCATAATTGCTTAGTAATTGAACAAGTTTCATAGTTTATCTTGAATTACATGTTTGATATGCTTCGTATTTTGTACATATATACCCTTTATGAAAAGATGGGGATGGTTGCTGAAACTTGAAATTTTGATTTTTAATCCCATTTTCCTTGTATGAGTTACAGTCTTATAGACGTGGTTCTGAACATTATAAATTAAAAATGTTTTATGTTACTTTATGTCCGGGTGTGGTTTTAGTTGGGACCATAGTTACCTATTTTGTTATTCTCATTTTCTGTAGGGATGTATATGGATTACCATTTGCTACAAATTTGTTAAATGTTGAAGCTGTTTCTTTTAATGCAGATAGTACATTGTTGAAGAGCAAGGACTGTATTGTAAGTGAAAATAACTAGGCACAAAATTTCCTTTTACATTTCTTATTTTCTACCATGAGAAGGAGAAGATGAGTTGAGTAAATGTCTAATTGAACTTTTCTTTTCTCCCTCTCTTTCAGGTGGTGGCTGGTGATGGCATTTGAACCCTTGGTTTGGTATTGTCAGCCAGTGGCAACTACGGCTTGGACAAAAGTGGTTGATGGTGCTTTTGGTGTATACACATCTTGTGCCATCAACTCCATGGTGATTTCCGTTTCTCATTTGGTTTTACTGGGCTTGTGCTGTTATCGGGTATTTCTGATAAAGAAGAATTCCCAAGTTCAGAGGTTTTCTTTGAGTTCAAAATGCTATAGTTGTATACTTGGTTTGTTGGCTGGTTGTTGTACCATCGAGCCGCTACTAAGATTGTTGATGGGTATTTCTATCTTTAATTTGAATGGAGAGACTGGTCTTGCTCCCTATGAGGTGAGTTTCTGTTCAAACTTGTAGGCGGTGCTGTACTTGTTTGTAGCCTTACTGACTTGGACTTTATCTTCTAGTATAACACCATACAATTAAGAATATTTTACTGAACTTTAGTGGAATAGGTTCTTTATTTCTAATTTTAAATTTTCGAGGACCATTATAGCTACTATTATGGCTAGAAAACCAGACCACTGGTATACTTGTACTGAATCTATTTGCTTATTTCATCTAATTTAAATTACTTGATTCCTGGTGATTCTTACATGTTACCATTAGTTCTCGGAATTCAATTTGGTTATCTACTATGTGCAGTGCAGCATCTTGCTCAAACTTGTATGTGCTTTGTAATTTACTCCCTTACAGGCAACTTCTTTGATCATTGAGGCTACTGCATGGTGCTCTGTGCTTATTATGATATGGTTGGAAACAAAAAGTTACATCTGTGAGTTTCGGTGGTATGTGCGTTTTGGCATTGTTTATGTTCTTCTGGGCAATGCTGTGCTACTCAATCTCGTTCTGCCTGTGAAGGATTTATTCCGCAGGCTAGATTCCTCACATTCATCTATTTAAACTTTATCTGTTTGGGCCCTTAGTAGATAAAATATACTGTACTTAAATATGTCACTAGGACACTCACAATTACAAGTTTGTTTGCTCATGCAGCTATGCCCTATATTTGAGCATCAGTACCTTTTTCTGCAAGGTTTGTTGTATATATTTTCCATATATCCTACTCTATTTTTCCCAATGTCTCCATAAAATATTTGTTTTTGTCAGATTACAGTTTCCTAATAAGGAATATTCAGTGTATCAGATAGAATCCTGTAGATATTTTATTGACTGCTATCCCTAACTTTAAGGCTGTGTTTTAAGGGACAGCATCCCTAGAATCAGTTTCCTTCCTAGTTTAGAGTTTCCTAAAGTTAGGCTCACTATGTATATAAATATTAGTGTAATTCCTTGTGAAATAAGATAATAGAAAAAGTCTATTTCTAACATGGTATCAGATTAGACCGATTTCTGGGAATTTTTTTTTTGTTAATCTTTTACTCCCACACAACTCTCAAGCCTGCTTCTTTTGTTCAAAAGAAATATGTCTGAAATTATCCAAACCAATACCAATGGGGATAGTTTAGAAATCTCTATAAAAAACTCCAACCAAACAAGTGAGTTGCAGAACATTCAAGTGGCCTACAGGTTAAATGGGAAGAATTACCTGAAGTGGTCTCAGCTGGTTCGCACGTTTTTGAAGGGCAGAGGAAAGTTGAATCACTTACTCGGCACAGGACCTAAAGAAGGAGATCCTCAGTTTGCTGCTTGGGATGAACAAGACTCTATGGTCATGTCTTGGTTATGGAATTCTATGATGCCCGAAATCAGTGACACATGCATGTTTCTTAACTCATCCAAAGAAATATGGGAGGTTGTGAAGCAGACTTATTCTAAAGTTCGAGATGCTGCTCAAATCTATGAAATCAAGACTAAGATTTCATCCACTAAGCAAGGAAGTCGTTCCATCGCGGAATATTCTAATCTTTTGCAAAGCTTATGGCAGGAGATGGATCATTACAAGTGCATTAAAATGCAGTGCAGTGCAGATGCAGCACTCCTGAAAAGGTTCGTTGAAAAGGACCGAATTTATGATTTTCTTGCTGGGCTAAATGTTGAATTTGATGTAGTAAGAGTCCAAATACTTGGAAAGGAGGAGCTACCATCACTAAATGAGACACTCGCGATAGTTCGTGCTGAAGAAGGAAGAAGAGGAGTTATGCTTGAAGATAATCGAGTAGATGGTTTTGCCTTAGTTACAAAGGCTGTCAGTGAGAGGAAAATTGCCATGGAACAGCCAACTGGCAATGATATGAAGCAGAAAGATTCTACAAGGCCTATTAAAAGGGAGTCTGTATGGTGCACCTACTGTAAAAAATCTCGTCACACAAAAGAAAACTGCTGGAAGCTCCATGGGAAGCCACAGACAATTAAAAGGAATTTTTTCGAAAACAGCGGACAACCAAAGGAACAAGGGCGAGCAAATATAGCACGACAGATGGATGAAGAACAAAATTCTGGTGTTTTTAATAAAGACGAAATTGAGAAGTTAAAGACGTTGCTGGGATCATTGGAAAAGTCTTCTTCCACAGGTACTTGCAGTTTGGCGCTTTTAGGTATTTCCTATTCTCAAAATTCTAATGTCTCGGACATAGTCATCAACAGGTCTTGGGACATTGACTTAGGAGCTACAGACCATATGACCCACTCCTCACACAAATTTGTTTCATATACACCTTGTCCTAGTAATAGAAAGATTACAGTAGCTGATGGTTCTGTGATAACGGTGGCTGGTCAAGGTGATATTGTTATAAATAAGACCCTTACTCTTAAAAATGTCCTTCATGTTCCTAAACTATTTCTCAATCTTCTCTCCATCCAAAAACTTACCAGGGACTCTAATTGTAGTGTGGTTTTTTATCCCAATCAATGTTTTTTCTAGGAACAGAATACGAAGAAGATGATTGGACAGGCTAAGGAAGCAAATGGCCGATATTATCTTGAAGAATCTAGTGGAGAAATTAGTGCTCTGAATTCCTCACCATTATCTTTCCTATCAAAGTCTGTTCAAGCTAATAAAGACCAAATTTGGCTCCATCACCTCCGCCTTGGTCATCTTTCGTTTCCAGTCCTTAAATTTATGTTTCCTTCCTTGTTCAAAGGAATAAATGTTGAAAATTTCCATTGTGATGTTTGTGAACTTGCCAAACATAAACGTACCTCCTTTCCAGTAAGCAATAAAAGAACATCCGCTCCTTTTACTCTTATTCATAGTGATATTTGAGGACCATCAAACATTTCAAACATCTTTGGTGCTCGGTGGTTTGTTTCCTTTATTGATGATTGTACCCGTGTGTCTTGGATATTTCTTTTAAAACAAAAATCTGATTTAAGGTCTGTTTTTACAACCTTTTACAACCTGATCAAAACACAATTTGGGGCTGCAATAAAACGGTTTAGGTCAGACAATGCTAAAGACTATTTCAATCAGTTTCTCTCCTCATATTTTCAAGAAAAAGGCATTCTCCATGAGTCCTCTTGTGTTAACACACCCCAACAAAATGGTGTTGCCGAAAGAAAGAATGGTCACATTTTAGCTATTACTAGAGCTCTATTGTTTCAAAACAATGTCCCTTAAAAATACTGGGGGAGGCTGTTTTAACTGCTACTCATTTGATAAATAGGTTGCCTACAAAGGTCCTTGACTCTCAAAGTCCTATACAAGCTCTATCTAAAATTTTTTTTGATTTCAATACCTCAAATCTTCCTCCCAAAATATTTGGGTGTATTGCCTTTGTCCATGTCCATTCTCAAAATAGGGGAAAACTCGATCCACGAGCTGTCAAATGTGTCTTTCTCGGTTATTCCTCTACACAAAAAGGGTACAAATGCTATAATCCAGCCACAAAAAATTTTTTTGTTTCAGCTGGTGTCACTTTTGCAGAAGAAGAAAATTTTTTACTCATCCTTATCTTCAGGGGAAGAACTTATTCACAGAAGATAAGGGCAGAGATTTTTTTCTTCTTGATTTTCCAGCTTTTGTCCAGCCTGCCCAACTTAATTTTCCAGCTCCTATTCAGCAGCCAAACACTCAGCCCTTACCTACCAACCAGCCTGCCCACCTTGACCCTATGCAACCTGAAATAGAGCCTACTACACCTAAGTCACCAAAAGGAATTCAGGACAGTACTCGCCCTTTACTAGTTTACTTAAGGAAGAAGGCACCGGTGCAAGTTCAATCATCTTCTTCGGATAAATAACCTACTGCTCTACAACCCGAGGTAACTACTGAACCTACTTTGAATACTGCTGAAAATTCAGATCAGAAAAACTATGATTTTCCTATTGCTATTAGAAAAGGAACTAGGGCCTGTACAAAACATCCCTTGTACTCATTCACGTCCTACAAAAACTTGTCCCATAACCACAAAACCTTTATTACTAGCCTAAATTCTATCTCCATTCCCAAAATTGTATCCAAGGCATTAAATAATGAGAATTGGAAAAATGCCATGAAGGTTGAAATGGAAACACTTAAAAAAAATAAGACATGGGATTTGGTAAAACTACCGAAAGGAAAGAAAACAGTTGGATGTCGCTGGGTGTATACAGTGAAATACAATTCAGATGGCTCTTTGGAGAGGTATAAAGCAAGATTAGCTGCTGAAGGGTACACTCAAAAGTATGGAATAGACTACCTTGAGACATTTGCCCCGGTTGCAAAGATGAACACTGTGAGAGTGTTGTTGTCACTTGCTGCCAACAGAGGCTGGAAACTACAGTAGTTTGACATCAAGAATGCTTTCTTACATGGTGATCTTGAGGAGGAAGTCTATATGGATGTTCCACCAGGGTTCGATTCAGATACAGGACAGGTAGTTTGCAAACTAAAAAAGGCTCTGTACGGACTAAAACAGTCCCCGAGAGCTTGGTTTGGAAGATTTACTAAAGTGATGCTCAAGCTGGGGTATAAACAGAGTCAAGGAGATCACACTCTGTTTGTAAAGCACTTATCTTCAGGGGGAATGACTGCTTTGTTAGTCTATGTAGATGACATTATAGTGACAGGTAATGATTTGGAAGGAATGGAAAATTTGAAGAAATGCCTAGTAAAAGAGTTTGAGGTCAAAGAGCTTGGTAAATTAAAATATTTCCTTGGTATTGAAGTAGCACACTCTCGGGAAGGAATCTTCATATCTCAGCAAAAATACATAATTGATTTGTTGACAGAAACAGGCAAGTTGGGATGTAAACCAGCAGAGACACCCATAGAAGTGAACCACAAACTTGGAGATGCACTAGAAGATGCAGTAGTTGATAAGGGTTCATATCAAAGACTCGTAGGGAAGCTCATTTACTTGTCACATATTAGACCGGATATTGCCTATACAGTTGGTGTTGTAAGTCAGTTCATGCACAATCCTAAAGAGTCACATCTTCGAGCTGTATACCAGATTCTACAGTACTTAAAAGGCACTCCAGGCAAAGGAATCCTATTTAAGAAAGGGGAGAATTTAACCCTTGAAGCCTATACTGATGCAGATTATGCAGGATCTATGGTTGATAGAAGATCAACCTCGGGCTATTGCACATTTCTGGGAGGCAACCTTGTAACTTGGAGAAGTAAAAAACAGAATGTTGTGGCTAGATCTAGTGCAGAAGCAGAACTTAGAGTGATGGCTCTTGGAATTTGTGAATTATTATGGCTGAAAATTATTTTGGAGGATTTGAAGATCAAGTGGGAAGGTCCAATGAAGCTGTATTGTGATAATAACTCTGCTATAAATATTGCACATAATCCAGTGCAACATGATCGTACGAAGCACATTGAGGTTGACAGACATTTCATCAAGGAGAAACTTGACAGCGGCCTAATTTGCACTCCATATGTGTCCACTAATGGACAACTGGCAGATATCCTTACCAAAGGATTATCTGGGAAGACCTTTCAGAAACTAGTAAGCAAGCTGAGAATGGATGATATCCACTTCCCAGCTTGAGGGGGAGTGTCAGATTACAGTTTCCTAATAAGGAATATTTAGTGTATCAGATAGAATCCTGTAGATATTTTATTGACTGCTATCCCTAACTTTAAGGCTGTGTTTTAAGGGACAGCATCCCTAGAATCAGTTTCCTTCCTAGTTTAGAGTTTCCTAAAGTTAGGCTCACTATGTATATAAATATTAATGTAATTCCTTGTGAAATAAGATAACAGAAAAAGCCTATTTCTAACAGTTTTCCTGCTTTTATATTTGCCTTGATGCCAGTTAACCACTTACATGTCACTTTAGGTTGACATGACTTGGCATCAATTTAGGCAACCTCCTTTTTTTTATTGGTTACATTTTTTCCACTTACTATACTAAAAAGATAACATATTGACAAAATATTCTTGGTCTTAAAACCAAAGTGGAGAGATCATTACTAGTACTTTGTCCAGATTGCTCCCAAATTTATTTAGGCCTTTATAACCTCTTGGGTTTGAAGTAATTAAGTTCAAGCTCCAGGTCAAATGGCAATACTTTCTAGTGCGATCTAAAATTAAATTAGGTGGGACAGAAAACCTGGACCCTTTATTTAAATGCTTTTAATGCTTTTGTTTTCAAGTAATTTTAATGCAGTTTCATTTACTTGTGCTTATTTTCTGATGCAGATTTTATTTGGGATTCTTTTACTTGTTTATTTTCCCAATCTCAATCCCTGTCCGGGATATATTTTGGTACAAAATGAGTCATATGATGATGAAGAATATAAACCACTTTCTGGAACAGAGCAAATTTGCCCGGAGAGGCATGCCAACTTTATTTCAAGTAAGTACTCCGATTGAGTGGTGATGGTACTGCAAGTCCAAAAAGTTAAAATAGCTGCAGGCTTCCTAGTTATCTGTTGAAAAGCTCCATTTACTGTGAAAAAGCAACCTGTGTTTTGGGATGCTTTACATTGCGAAATGGATATAATTAATATGTACACATGCATATATGTATATATATATATTCTTTACCAGTGGCCTGGTATCCTTGGGCCATGTTGCTCAGAATCATAAGTGTTGGAGCTGGGTAGGTGTCCAAGACTGGTGCATTCCATATTTTCTAGATTTTCCCTTTTATATGGTGGGTTGAGGCCCCATACCCTGTCCACTTGACGAGTTGGATAAGTGTCTAACAAGAAGATTGAAGAGTGCATAATAGTCCTTGGTATGCCTTTTAGGTTCTTTCACTTGTGTACTAAGACAGACAGTTGGGTTGAGGCCCCATACCATGCTCACTTTTCTCCACCGCTGTATCTCCGAAGAGGGCCATATAGCAGGTTACAGTTAGTGGGGTTACTAGGAAAGAGTTGGGTTGTGTTGAGTTTTAACTGTAAGCATCATGTTGCAACATCAGTTCTGTGCGAATGTTTGGTCAGGGATGCTTGCTACAATCTTATGAGTTTTTGAAACTTTGCTGCTTTATGCTATGGCAGGAATTTCTTTTGGATGGATTACTCCCCTCATGCAGCAAGGTTATAGAAGACCTATCACTGAATATGATGTTTGGAAGTTAGATACATGGGATCAGACTGAAATGTTGATTCAAAAGTTAGGATTTTTGTTGCTTCCCTTGCATTTTCTTCCACGCACAGCTACTCAATGATAACAATTTTTATTTTGCAGGTTCCATACATGTTGGGCCAAAGAAAGCCAAAGATCTAAGCCATGGCTTTTGAGAGCTTTGAATAATAGCTTAGGAAGAAGGTTGTTAGCTACATGGTTTTGTTTTTCTTTTTCCTGTATAGTTGTAATGAAAACTTATGCATCCTGAATATTTCTCCACGAAGTATGGATTTCATATTGTCTCATATATACTGTCACTGAAACTTTTGTTTTTAAATGAGTAACGCAGGTTTTGGTGGGGAGGTGTTATCAAGGTAATGAGCATTCCTCTCACACGTTTCTAGTAATGAAAATAGAAGACAAATAAGAATTTACGGAGATAGAAAGTGAAGATTAATGTGTTGTATATATACCTCAGAGGTCAGACAATTTATGCAGGCTACATAGGTTGAAATAAGTACAGAAATTAAGAAAATTAAATCAAAATTGTCAGAATAGATAATTCTGTGTGAGCAGTTAATGGCATTGGTTAAGGTCTATGGAAATTTAAATTTATTTCCGTAGTTAGAGCTTTAGATAATATCCCTTTTTTCTGTAAACAAAATCAATTTTAAGCCTTATTTTTCAGGGACTATTATGTCAATTAGGTATGGGTCTCCATGTATATATTTAGTAGGCTTGTAATCCGAAATTGTCCTCTTTGGGTACCCATAGATCAATTGGTATCCATTCTGCAGATGCACTCTTTGTGTGTGAGGATGTGGGTTCGACATTGTGGAGTCACACCTCAGGGTAAGAAACCCTCGAGGGATTTATGGGTACCCAAAAAAGACAATTCTGGTTTGTGTCTCACGATGTGGCCCAGTTGGCTGGGTTGGGTTATGACATAAAAATGTGTCTTTTAATGTTACAACCCAGCCTCACTAGTTAGACAGTTTTGTGAATGCATAATCTAGAATTTTCCTCATTGGGTATGTGTAGGTCTCTTAAGGTTTTGGCACCCTTTTACCTCCATAAATTCAAATCTGCATCCTCACACACAAAGGAGAGCACTATGTAGAACAGATACCAAATCTATCTGTTCTGTCGAGTGCACTCTTTTGTATGTGAGGATGTCGGTTGGAATCTGTGGAGGAGCACTTGAGGGTGGTAAAACCTTGAGGAAACTGTGGATGCCTAAAGAGGACAATTCCTGATTATGCATTCACGACAAGGTCTGATTGGTCTGGCTAGGTCGTGACAATGTGTCTTGGGCATATTAATCTTGAGGTATAATGCAGATAATCTCATTTTCTCAAGGTGTACTTGATCAAGCTTTTTTATTCTTTTGCTTAAATTTAAAATTCTTTATATTTAATCTCTTGATGAGTCCATTGTGGACCGTTCACATTTTTTTAATAAAGTGTCACTTTCATATGGGGGTTTAACATTTCATGAAGATTTGATTGTTTGGTAAAGAATCTGAAACAAACTTTTGAATGCAAGCTTATAGATTCATATTTGAACATCACAGGTTGTGTTTATCCTTTGTCAGTATACAGAGCCTATTTTATTAAACCATCTCTTACAGGTTAGTGTATTTTCTCAAGGAGTAATTGATTGAGCTTTTTATTCTTTTTCTATTGATTTGCCAATCCTAGGGTTCCATGATGATGTTCATATTTAAAGAAATTGGAGAAATTTTAAAAAATAACAATAAAACAATAATTTCTTCCACTAGCCACAGAAAATTTTGTCGTAGTCAATCCTTTAATTGACCAATTTTAGAGATGATGCCTTGTGTTAAATTTGTAATTCTCTTGTTAAAATTTGCAGTCAATACAACAAGGTGACCCAGCCTGGTTTGGTTACACCTATGCCTTCTTGATGTTTCTTGGAGTGGTATGATTCCTACTCCGTGTTTCCTTATTGTGACTTCTAGTTTAAGACAATGTTCCTTATCTTGACTTCTGGTTTGATACAAATCAAATCATTCAGTTTGAGATTTTCTTTTGTACGAATTAATTCATAACATAATATGATATCTGTGCTATGGATTATGTTTTTCTCAATAATTTCTGAATCTCAGTGGTGGTTTCCACCTACTGAATGGTCGTTGGGCTTTTCAAATTTGACATTGCTTTCGTCTGTTATTTGAATAGGTGTTGGTAACATTGCTTTTATCCATATATTTTTTTGAAAACTATTCCATTTTTTTATTTCTTTTCATTCCATGCAAATGCTGTTACATGCATTAGGTCAAGTATTTCCATGAGCAAAGTAGGTTCTTAGTTTGCTCTTTCAGCCAAAGATAAAAAATTGTGGCTTCTGTTACCTCTTCCTGTAATTGATAAGAATTTAATCAATGAAATGATTCCTTGGAAAGCTGCTGCTGCAGTTCTGATGTTTTGACTTGTTTCACCTCATGTCAGTTATGTGTTGTCCTACTTGAGGCTCAGTATGTGCAGAATATCTGGCGTGTTGGTTTTCGTCTACGGTCTACTCTGGTAACATGTTTCTTCATCCTAGAATAGATAAAAACTAGCATGGAGCTATTTTGAAGGTGTTATATTATGCCTCCTTTTCCTTTCAATTATAGCACTATTGCTTTAGTCGGAAGACATTTGGCCTTTCAGTTATCCATTTCAATTCAGTGGTCTATATACTCATTCTTTCCACACTCTCATAATATATGAGCTTTCAGAATTTTATTATAGCCAATAAGAAATTTAGAATTTTCATGAAAGCCCCTAGAATAGGAAGTTAATGTATGAGATTGATTCATGTCCTTATATTTTACTACTTCTGTTGTAGGTGGCAGCTATATTTCATAAATCTTTGAGATTGACTCATGAGGTTCGCAAGAATTTCCCATCTGGGAGGATAACAAATATGATCACAACAGATGTCAACGCACTTCAGGTATGACTCTTGTTTAATTTATATGAAAATGCTGATGCTCATAGATGCCAAAATGTACATTATGCATTCAGAATCAGAATCCACCATGAAGACAGAAGATAGCATATTGGTATATATCTTGAAATATTTTTAAATTATGCCTTACTTTATTACTTTAAGAAAGATGATGATGTAATTCAGAAGAGAGAGAAGGTTGTTGTTGAACCAATTTTCACAGTAATTACTACTATCAATATCTGTCAAACTGAAATTTGACATTTTGGAACATCAAATGAAGTTCTGCACCTTTATACCCTAAACATGGGATATATTGGGCACTTTTTCTTCAATTTTTTTTTTTTAAATGTGAAAAATCTGATATGTTAAAATCTGACACCTTCTCCTATCATAACTTGATTTTTTTGGACCCTGATTGACCTAACAAGAGAAACATAATGTATGGGAACTTTTAAACTGTTGCAGATTCTTAGACAATATGCTTGAAATTTATGAGTTGCAAATGATGCACTTATTCTTCTTTATTTTTTATTTAATCTTTTGGTTTCAACTAGAAATGATAAGACCATAATCTTGTGTTTATCTTTTCATGGAAGTTAGAGGATTGACTTGATCTGTTATTACTTTGTTCAGCAAGTATGCTAACAGCTTCATATATTTTGGTCTTCTCCATTTAGAATTATTGGTGCCATGGTTCTTCTTTATCAACAACTCGGTGTTGCTGCACTTCTCGGATCACTAATACTAGTTCTCATTGTCCCACTTCAGGTAATTTCTGTAGAGAACTGATCTCATTAGAGTTAATTCAACTGTGAAAATACAACTTCTACAGTCTCCTAATTATACAGTTTTGATCCTATCAAACTAGGGAAACTAATCGAAAACTAGCATCCTACAAAATTGGAATTCTTATCTGGCATATACACTATTTTCTGATATGCATTCTTCTGAAACTCAAACACTCACATTATCACATTATCTGACACTTCCCTTTAAGCTAGTGAATGATCACCCTTCATTCCAAGCTTGTTGACAATGTCTTGAAACACATTATTTTCTGCCCCTTAGTAAGTATATTTGCTAGTTGATACTTTGTTGAATAAAATGGGACACTAAGTGCATTGTTGAATTTCTCCTTGATAAAATGTCTATCTACATCAACATACTTGGTTCTATCATGCCACACTGGGTTGTGTGCAATGTTGATTGCTGATTTGTTGTTACAGTACAACCGCATTGGACCTTCCCATCTTACCTTTAGATCATCAAGAATTATTGTCAACCAAAGTAAGACGCATCAAGTGACATTGACCCGAATTCTGTCACCGCACTTAACCTTGCCATTATATTTGATATGATTCAATGAATAGTGTTAAATTGTTCCCATCCCAAGTTTCATTCCAATCAAACTATCCACAGCTGCCGATATATCTCACGGTAACAAAGCTATTTATACACATAATAGGAATAAGGAAACTAGTAACGGCCATCCTTAAATTTAAGCTAATTGAATCCCCAAAAATTAGTTATACACGGCCAATTAGTTTACACTCCCCCTCAAGTTGGTGCCATAGATATAAAAAATGTCCCCCTTGCAGACCGAATTATGGTAAATCTTATTGCTAAGTCATTTGATGAATAAGTCAGCTAACTGTTTGTCAAACGTCTCACTAAATAAGCTCAAGGCATCAATAGTTAATTTTTCTTTGATGAAGTGTCGATTAATCTCTATGTGCTTTGTTTGATCATGTTGCATTGGATTTTGCGATATGTTGAGGACAACCTTGTTGTTACAATACAAGGATAATTTGTCTTTTCTTGACAATTTTAATTCTTCCAATACCTTTCACAACCACAAAAGCTCACAGACACTTTGAACCATAGCCATGTACTTTGCTTTAGCACCTGATCAAGCGACTACACATCGCTCTTTGCTTCTCCAAGTAACTAGGCTTCCTCCCATAAACATGCAATATCTAAATGTAGACCTCCTATCATCTGGAGATTTAGCGCCGTCTGCATCTGTGAAGGCCTCTATTTGGAGGTGACCATATTTGGAGAAAAAGAGGTAGACTTTAGATAGCGTAGAACGCGAAAAACAACCTACATGTGAGGTTCTTGAGGATCATGCATAAATTGGCTTACCATATTGAGAATAATGAATAGTTAATCTACGCTGGCACACCTTCAAGTTTATCCATTGCACAATCCGATGAACCTACATCTGTTGCACTTGCATTTGAGAAGCTACCAATTATTCGAGTTTATTCTAGAAGACAATGGACTCGTGATACATGTCTTATATCGACATCTTTGTTATCAGATCTGACTCCAGGTGATCTTGATCTTCCTATTGCCTTGTCACGAAGGTAAATGTCAGTTCACCTACCCAATTGCTAATTTTATTTTATATAATCATCTATTCCCTTTGTCTTGTTCTTTAATTGCTTCTTTAGATTCTGTGTCTATTCACAATACTATTCAGGAGGCCTTGAGTCATTTCAATTGGCGAGATGCAATGATCTAGGAAATAAATGCATTAGATGCAAATGATATTTGGGACTTGATTGATTTTCCTCTTAGAAAAAGAGTTGTTGGATGCAAGTGGGTATTTCCAATTAAGGTTAATCTTGATTTGTATCTGTTCATGACTGTCTGTTACACCAGATGGATACTAAAAAGTGATTTCTTACATAAAGATCTTCGAGAAGAAGTTTATACGGAGTAACCACCAAGATTTGTTGCTTAGGGGGAGTATAGGAAAGTTTGTCTTTGAAGAAATCCTTGTATGACTAAAACAAAGTCCTTCGGCATGGTTTGGAAAGTTTAGTAGTTTGGATTGAATATAAGCAGAAGCAACCATTTAGTTGTTTCCTACCACCTCCAGACTTTAGTCAATTGTAGAGCTCCAGTCGTTGAATCTGGTAGTGTTGGTAACAATAGCAGACCCATCTACTATTGGTTTCTCCAACATAACACCCCTTTGTCCTTCATTCTGAATGATAGATATTTCCTCATCAAGGAGGCAATCTTACTTTCCTCAAATTTGGATTATCACAGCATCAAGTTCCGCATTAAGGCATGAGAGTAAGTCTTAGGTACGATCCTTTTCAATGAACCATTTTAGGGTTGCAACATCCTCACTACAACTTATATATATTTGATGATTTTGATCCATTTCCTGCCATAAACCTTGTAAGAGGCTCAAATATTCCATAACAAATCGTGTTATGGACCAAAATGAAATTCAAGCTTCGGTCAAACAACGGTCATTGTTCAAAATTTTGTTTATTTCAGTTTTTTTTTTTTTCGTTATGAACGCTGCGTTTTGGACTCTTTTAAATAATACGGTGCGTTTTGGGGGTTGGGTTGGTAGGATAGAGGGACCGTTTAATGAAACGGTGAGTTTTCAGCTTAGTTATGACAGCTGTTAAGGATCCATTTTTCTCCTTTTTAGCCACCAATCAGGCAAAGGAGGTGGTTATGAAATTGGAATTGGTTTTTTCACTCCCTCTCTCTATGGTATTCTTGTTCTCTCTTCTCTCTTTCTGGTCATTTCTTTCTCAGATTTTCAACCATATCAAATCGATTCCCTTGTTTGATTGTTGATTTATTTGCCTTAACTTCATAGTTTTGGGCAGCATCATTGAACTTGGAATATGTTTGCCGAAGGACATCTCAAATCTCCTTGGTAGAGGAAATGAACATACACGTATAACTAACCTCTGGAAGCATTGAATCCCATAACCAAGACATCACATGGAATCTTGTTAATCCATGCCTCTGATTTAGGATCTTGTGTCAATCAAACCGGTTGGGTGTTTTGTAAATCTCCAGCTATAGTGATTAAAGAAACCATGTTTTAAATCATGGTAGTTTCTACGATAAGACTGATTTTGGTTGAGTCTGACATGATAGGGAAAGAAAGGACTTGGGAATAGAACAGGAGAAGCAAGAACTCGACCAAGAAAAAAAAAACTCTTCTTAGAAAGGAACCAAAAACATCTGATATCATGGAATGAACAAGAGAAGCAAGATTTCAACCAGGAAAAGAAAACACTTCTTAGGAAAGAACCTAAAACATCTGATATCATGGAATAAACACGAGAAGCAAGAATTCGACCAGAAAAAAACACTTAGGAAAGAACCAAAAACATTTGATACCATGTGGAGAATTGATTTCACTGGAATTAATTCAATTGTGAAAATACTGCTTCTACAGTCCTATTTAGACACATTTGATCCTATCAAACTAGGAAAACTAATTAGTAACTAATATCCTACAAAATTAAAATACCTATCTCTGATATACTGTCCACCAAAACAAAAGCACTCACACACGTTACCACATTATTCCACAATTTCATTTTCTTAGCAAAGTGAGAATTTACTTGATAAGTTGATGCTAACAATTGGCATGATGTTCTGCCAACTTAATTGTAGTTTAAACCCTGTCCGTGAAGTTTGCTGATAATTAACCTCCATAACTCATGCAGTCTACTTCTATTGGAGAAAAGAAAAAAGAAAGAGAGCAAAAGAGCCTCAAAGAATGTCATAGTTAGAAAAACTAAATTATTATATTAAACGTTGTCTCACTGAGAAATCTGCCAGCAAGGCAAGCAAAATGATTTTAAATTGGGAAATCATTTTCCATGTCAATGATCTTATGATAACTCTTGTCATTGAAGATAAAATAATTTAAATCATCTATCTGATGATTGATCATGTGTTAACTGATTTCTCTGTTTTACACATGGAGAAAGACTATTGTGGTTAGCAAAATGCAAAAGATGACCAATCAAAGACTAGAGTGGACTGACAGGAGGGTCAATCTTCCGAATGAAATTCTAGCTGCTGTGGACACTGTGAAGTATGGTCTAATTCAGAAAGCACTTCCTTAGGTTTCACTATATTATCTTGATATTTGACAGTGATTGCTGATCTGTGCTTGATAATTTTTCAGATTTTATGCATGGGAGAAATGCCTTCAGTCTAGAGTTCACAGTATACGGAATGATGAGCTATCATGGCTTCAGAGAGCTCAACTACTATCTGCTGTATGATAGTTGAATTATAATATTGCTTCTGAGTGTCTGTGTTTTTTATGTGAACATTCCAAAACATAAAACGATGTTTCTAGTTGGCATGCGAAAATCACCTTTCACCAATAGTTGCACTTGCTTTTTGCTCTGGAAAATGCAGTTATTGGTCATCAAACATAATCCTGGACATGCAATGCTTTCGTCATTTGATATATTTTCTTTTCTAAGGGAAATGTGATTTTGGTGGCCAGTGGCCACCAGCGTAATATGTGAACCTCCATTTTAAGCAAGTATGTATGTCAGTTATGCAAGTTGCATGCAATGTAAACGCACTTTGAATGCTTATTTATCTATGTGGCTAATCTTAAACTGCTCTTGTTGGAGCAGCTATTGATGCTGCTAGTCTTCAGGCTACAAAAACTATGACTGTTTTACAATATTTTGTTTTAATAAGTTGCCATTTGTTGCAGTTTAACAGTTTCATATTGAACAGCATACCAGTTGTTGTAATAGTAGTTTCATTTGGGATGTTCACTTTGCTTGGTGGGGATCTGACACCAGCAAGGGCATTCACATCACTTTCATTGTTTGCATTGCTACGAATTCCTCTGGAATGTCTTCCTAATTTGTTAAGTCAGGTTTAACTTACTTCACCCCTTACATCATTATATTTTGCATAATGTAATTGGCTTACAGCTGTATAGTCTTCATTGCTGAAATCTTATTGGAGGGAAAACTTTTATAGTTTGTTTCTCAGGTATTTATTTTTCGTTTATCGAGAATTAAGTTTCATGCGGTAAATTTTTTGCACCTTCAGTAGTTGTTCTCATTTATCAAAGTTCTTAACAATCAACCTGTTAGCCAGACAATAAAACTGGTTTGTCACTCATCAACTTAATAGATGTCTAAGAAAATTTATGATATTACGGCCATGAATGAAAAATAAGCTTAAAAGGTGTATGTATTTAGTTTTTAGTTGATCATTATTTTCAATGTAATTGCTACAATTTTCAAGATTCGCCAGTCATTAAGCTTAATGGCGTTATTAAATAGCTTCTATTGGATTCTTGACAGTCTAATACTTGGTTTTAGGTTGCAAATGCAAATGTATCGTTGCAACGTCTTGAGGAGCTTTTCTTAGCCGAAGAGAGAGTTCTAGCACCAAATCCACCTCTTCAGCCAGGGCTTCCAGCCATCTCAATTAAGAATGGAAACTTTTCATGGGATTTAAAGGTCATTTTAAAGTTCCGTTCTTGTTTCTACACCTCTCAAATTATGAGTCAAGTGCTTTCTAGACTGGAATTCTGTATTTAATATTGCTTGTGAAGGGTTTTACTAATCATCAGTCGATAAATTTGGTTTGCCTCAATTCTCTGTAAGTGACTGGAAAGACGGAAAGCAAGTTGACTTGTTAGATATTTTGTTCTGTCTGAAGGGATCGACTGTAGAATTATAGCTTTGGATACATAGGACATGATCACTTAGAAATAGCAATAGCAGCTTAGTGATTTACCATGCACTACTTCCTGCTTTATAGTGAGGAAGATCTCATGCACTTATTAACCTCAACATTGTTAATATTGCAAGATGCTACTTTTCTGGATAAAGACAATTTGGAATTATTATTATTTTTATTTCTTCTTTTTCCAGGCAGAGAAGCCCACTTTATCAAATATCAATCTAGATGTACCGGTTGGCAGCTTATTCGCAATTGTTGATGGAACTGGAGAAGGAAAAACATCCCTTATATCGGCGATTCTAGGGGAGCTTCCTCCAGATGCAAATTCAAGTGTTGTTATAAGAGGGACTGTTGCTTATGTTCCTCAAGTTTCATGGATTTTTAATGCTACTGTAAGTTGCAGCGTTGCTTATGTTCATTATTGATGTTTACTTCCATTTC
Source organism: Gossypium australe (assembly GCA_005393395.2). Lineage (NCBI taxonomy): Eukaryota > Viridiplantae > Streptophyta > Magnoliopsida > Malvales > Malvaceae > Gossypium > Gossypium australe. The sequence goes on along the minus strand of CM016625.1, from coordinate 31,105,733 downwards.
AATTTTCTACAGCTTCCAATATTCTTTGACTAAGAAATTTTCCTTTCTATAGCATGCTTGCTTATGTACTTAAAATTTATTTTCACAGGTTCGTGACAACATTTTGTTTGGGTCTAGCTTTCAACCAGAACGGTATTGGAAGACAATTGATGTGACAGCTCTACATCTGGATCTTGACATCCTTCCTGTTACGTGGATTTAAAACATCTTGTAATTTCTTTTTCTACTATGGAACGTCTCCTTAACTATTTAACATTGTCCTTCAGGATCATGACCTCACTGAGATTGGTGAAAGAGGTGTGAACATAAGTGGTGGGCAGAAACAGAGAGTTTCCATGGCTAGAGCTGTCTATTCCAATTCAGATGTGTACATATTTGATGACCCTTTAAGTGCCCTTGATGCTCATGTTGCAGAACAGGTAACTTGTTTACTCTGATTAATGCAATTTCTTTCACATTCTACATGGAAGCATGAAGGTTTGCATCAAACCGATATGAATCTAGGGCTTCTGTTGGATACAAGAGAACTAAGTTTTGAGGCTAAGTGTTTGGGTTAATAAGGTCAAACGGTGGACATAGCCAAAGAATTTTAGTTTTTGTGTGAGATTTGATAGGTTTAGAAGTTGAGGTGAAGAAATGAGATTTACCTAGGTGAAGAAATAAGAGCAGCAGTGCTGAAATCTTATATGAGGATAGTTCGTATTTTTTAATGTAAAGATCACATAATACATAGACTCCTAAGATTCCAGTGGGAAACTACAGATCTATAACTTCTTTTCCAGAAAGGATGAGGAAGCTTTTGAATAAATTTGGCTTAAAATAGCTCCAAAGCCATAAATGAAAAATGACAGCAGGAAACCCAAAGAACATAAGCCCAAATATTTCTCGTATATTCTTTCCACAATTCCTGTTTCTTTCCAATGTATTTTCAACCTTCGTTGATCTCAAAATAGATTTCTTGTGGTTATGCTATATGGTCTAATCTGAAGTCATTTGCAGGTTTTCAACAGGTGTATCAAGGAAGAATTACAAGGAAAAACCAGAATACTTGTCACAAACCAGCTGCATTTTCTTCGACATGTAGACTACATCCTCGTTGTCTCTAATGGTGTAATTAAAGAAGAGGGTACCCTTGAGGAAGTCTCCAGAAAAGGAAGGATATTTCAGAAGTTGATGGAAAATGCTGGGAAAATGGAAAAACAAGAAGGGAAGGGAGATGAAAGATACATAGACATGGAAAACTTAGAACCAAATTCCAATAAGATGGTTGAGAATAAGATAAATGATAATTCTAAAAGATGCAAATGCTGCAAACAGGAGGAAAGGCATGAAAGCTACACTTGTAAAGCAAGAAGAAAGGGAAACAGGTCTGGTCAGCTGGAATGTTCTTATGAGGTAATATAGGATAACACCCTATACTCTTTAGTACACTAAACCTCATGCTTTTCATATTAACTTTGATTTTAATAATTGCTTTCATCTTATTAAAGAAATAGAGAGAAAAAGGCTAAGAGAATGCGCTCTGTATTTTATGAAAACTGTTCTCCCTTCAAATAGACAAGGGAGATAGAAAAAAGAATCAAATAAAATCTAATCAAATCCTAATAAAGGAAAAAGAATCAGATACTGAAAATAAGAGATTACATAAAATGACACAATAAAGAAAAAAAATCTTAACACAGGTTCCTAAAAATAAAAGATATGAGGTTGTCCATTTGTAGGCCCCTATTAAGCTACCAAATGATACAATGTTACATGGTGTTATCTCTCATCAATTAACTATTAGATTTCCTATGATTTTTTGTTTGTCGAGTCTCTCTACCTATTGACATAGGTTTGAGGTTAGATGCTTAACATAATTCACATGTAAATCAACTGCACTTCACATCAATTCAACTTGAGATAGGCATAGAACCTATTTTTCTTTTACTGTTTTGCAGGTATAAGGATGCTATAGGAGGCCTATGGGTGGTTGTGATACTTTTCACATTCTACTTTTCAACTGAAGTTCTTAGAATTTTAAGCAGCATGTGGTTACGCTTTTGGACAGATAAAAGTGCTTCAAAGAGTTATAAGCCTGAATTTTACATTCTCATTTATGCGCTTCTAGGATTTAGTCAGGTTGGTGCATCTTTATCTGCATCTAACAAGTGGTTTGTATTGATATCTATTTATACTCTGCTTATCTTATCAAGAAAGCTAAGCGATGGCTTAGCTTTAAATATGATTATTCAAAGAACAAGTTATCTTTTTCAATGAGCAGTAATTTTGTAGGATATAACTTTTATATACTGTAAAATATGCAATGAATGCAGTGATACGGAGAAGAATTCCTAGAAGTAGATAAGCATATGCTAAACAGCATAACATGTTAGGCATTTTCTCTGGTCTGTCTGTCTGTCTTCCTGTCAGAACCAAAAATTGATTCATAAAGCAATAGCTGTTTCATCTTTTATTTTAGTGCTTATTACAATGAGTTACTTACCATTTTAATGGATTCAGGTAACTGTGATTCTGACAAACTCGTTTTGGCTTATTACTTCAAGTCTCGGTGCAGCCAGAAGATTACATGATATGATGCTAAATTCCATCCTAAGAGGTCCAATGTTGTTTTTCCAGACTAATCCAATTGGGCGAGTAATCAATAGGTTTTCAAGAGATCTAGGTGATATAGATCGTAATGTTGCCACTTCTATGGATATGTTTTTGAATCAGTTGTGGCAGCTTCTTTCAACTTTTACACTGATAAGCATCGTGAGCATATTTTCATTTTGGGCCATCATGCCACTTCTCATCCTGTTTTATGCAGCCTATCTATATTATCAGGTATGCTCCATAATTGTCAGTTACATGTGGAAATTTAAGAAAAAAAATACTTTCTAATTACCAGAGACCTATATTACCTGGACTCAGGGGTGTGTTCCTTGTATATGTCTATGCTCAATTTTTTCTAAGTTTTTCCATATATTTGGAGGACTAGACCTCATATCATGTTAGATTATTTTTTGGACGCTGGTACTTTGGGAAAATGAATGTCCAGATGACATAGGTTGAAAGTTGAGACATCTTTCCAGCATCATAATTTTCACTCAATTTGTGATCTGTAAATGCCATTGTATATAAGCAAGTATTCTACCTTAGTTTTGTGACATTTAAGTATTCTTTACTGATTATTATCTTTCTTCTAGCACAGATATTCTCTTCACAAATTTCAATGACCATTTGCTTTTGCAGAGCACATCTCGTGAAGTAAAACGCTTAGATTCTATTACCATATCACCTGTTTATGCACAATTTAGAGAAGCATTCGATGGCTTCTCATCCATTCGTGCATACAGAGCTTATGATCGGATTGCCAATGTTATTGGGAGGTCCATGGATAATAATACCAGATTCATGCTGGCAAAAACTAGTTCAAATAATTGGCTGGCTATAAGATTAGAAACTCTAGGAGGCCTCATTATGTGGTTAACAGCAACCGTCACTGTTCTGCAGAATGGAAGAGCAGAAAACAAGGCAGCATTTGCATCAACAATGGGTCTACTTCTCAGTTATACATTAAATATAACTAGGCTATTGAGTGGTGTTTTAATACAAGCAAGCAAAGCTGAGAACAGCTTGAATGCTGTGGAACGTGTGGGTACATATATCAATTTGCCTCCAGAGGCTCCAGATGTAATCGAGAGCCGCAGTCCTCCACCTGGTTGGCCATCATCTGGGTCAATTCACTTTGAGGATGTTGTCCTACGTTATAGACCTGAACTTCCACCGGTCTTGTGTGGATTGTCCTTTATTATTTCTCCAAGTGAGAAGCTAGGGATAGTTGGAAGAACTGGTGCGGGGGGAAATCCAGCATGCTGAATGCTTTGTTTCGGATTGTAGAGCTGGAAAAAGGAAGAATCTTGATTGATGGTTGTGATCTTGCCAGACTTGGACTGACAGACGTGTGGAAGGTTCTTAGTATCATACCACAATCCCCTGTTCTTTTTTCCAGTAATGACTCTAACTCTTGAGTGTTCTGGGCCTAGTTCTCGTTTTATGTTTTAAATTATTGTGCTTTTATGGCACAATATTTGCTAGAGAATATCATTCGACATTAAAGTTTCTCATCTTAATGGTTGTTTTTAATTTATCCAGGAACTGTGCGATTAAACTTGGATCCATTTAATGAGCACAATGATGATGACCTTTGGGAGGCTTTAGAAAGGGCACATTTGAAGGATGTCATCTTGAGGAACTCTTTTGGTGTGGATGCAGAGGTATTAAATAGAAAAATAGTAAAAAATAAAAGGGAAATCATGTGTTTCCGCAAATATTTGCTTGAACTCTATGTCTATTAAGCTTTTAATGGTATTTAAAGTAAACTTTAAAATGTATAACCTTTTGTGAATGAAGAAACTTATGTATATATTAATCAAAGCAAGAAGTCAAGTGTTGAAATAATATTCTCGTCTGCCTGAAGGTTTTGGAGGGTGGGGAGAATTTTAGTGTTGGGCAGAGACAATTATTGTGTCTTGCCCGAGCATTGTTGCGAAGGTCAAAGATTCTGGTTCTTGATGAAGCAACTGCGGCAGTGGATGTTAAGACTGACGCTTTTATCCAGAAAACCATTCGTGAAGAATTCAAATCTTGCACCATCCTGATTATTGCTCACAGACTAAATACCATAATTGACTGTGACCGGATTCTTGTACTTGATGCTGGTCAGGTGCTCCTTCTCACTTGTGTTATTCCTTCATATTTCTGGCTTCTTTTCCTTTCTGCAAAATTTCCATCTCATTTAATAGATTGCTTGTAGCTGTATGATATCTTCAAGGCAAGATTGACGCCATTCTCAGAGTGACTTGGCAAATATTTACCAACTATATACTTTACTGTGCTTGATTAAGTTGCCTTTGGATTGGGGAATAAAAACGAAGATACTCATTACTGGTGACTAGATAACTTCTGATGTTGCTTTTTCAGGTTCTAGAACACAATACTCCAAAGGAACTGCTAGTTAACAGAGAAAGCGCATTCTCGAAAATGGTTCAGTGTACAGGGCCTGCAAATGCCGAATACTTACGTAGCTTAGTTCTTGAAGGTGAGGAAAAAGGGTTCAGTAAGGAACATGCCACGCAGTTAGATGGTCAGAAGAGAGGGCAAGCTTCACCCCATTGGATTGCTGATGCACAGTCTGCCCTACCCGTTAGCCTCACTTCTTTTCTAAACGATCTTCAAAGATTTGATTCTGAAGATTGGGAAAATCACATATGATGACTTTGGTGACTTCACTAAAGCCAAAGCCAAAGCCCAAGGCCAAGCCCAAGCTCAAGCTCAAGCCTAGAAAGAAGTTGATGTTGAAGCTGTAGTTGCCAATGATCATATAAGTTGTAAGACGAACCAATAGTTTCTATCCGAATGAGTCACAATCATTGTACATATATATTGCTAAGCTATTATTGGATGTTAGGTGTCCACACTTGCGGCCATGAATTTCCCGTATTTGCTCATGAACTATTTGATTTGAATTGCCCTCCAATTAATGACAATGGTGAGCTCACATTCGGACTACTTTTTCCATCGAAAGATGTCATGAAGAGAAGAACTGAGGATTACAACATTATAGTCATCAAGTTTCAATGTCATAGTCAATGCTAACAGTTATGCATGTAAATGCATTAAATATGACTAGGAATGCATGTGACTGATTTGAGTAGCCTATATACAAAAGAAACATATGTGGAAAATTTACAAATATAACAACCCACATACATGCGTTGCAACAGGGGTGTCGAAAGATTATTCAAATTTGGATTCAAGCTTAATTTGTGATTCCATCATTGCATTGGTTGTATCAAATTTGCACATGCCCGTTTTAGTTTTAATTCTCCAGATTCGAAGCAGATATCATTATCCCATCTCATACAAGAAAGCATGGTAGGTGAAGTAAAAGTTTATGAGGTGATTATATGATGATCGGGTGCAATCGTACAACTAGCTACTAATTTTGTTAAAGGAACGCATATATTTGATCGTTTATTCTAAACATTCAAGTTGCTTATTGAAGTTTTCTGGACTTTAAACCCATTGTTCAAAAATGACACATTCTTCTATGGTAAGTACAAGAAGGTTGTTTCTTAGGATTGGAATAAAAACGTTGGTCCTCTTTTTCCTTGGTAGAGCAAGAGACGGAGGAGGCTTGGGCATCCTTTCTAACGTGTTTATGATTATATGTGGCTCGGAATATTAAGGGATTGTGTTTGATATTTGATGAAGCCACGAGAATTCTGGCTACAATACGAAATTTGGGGAATGTTTGGGGTAACCACAAGCATATCATTCTTATATATTTGAAATATCATCCAGAACTTCATAGGGGTTTTAGAATAAAGAAATGATGCTGTAACAGCTCGTTTTTAGTAGTGTCGGGAACAATGGTTTCGGGACCACAACTCCGACAAGTGAGTTATTATTTAATATTTATTTAAGGTCTATGGAGTTATATTAGAGTTGTATTAAAGTTTCGTTAAGAAATTTTGAAGTTTAAATGGTTAATTAGGTGAAAAGGACTAAATTGAAAAAGGTGCAAAAGTTGAATTCTATTAGTTAAAAGAACTAAATGACTATGGAAACGTAAATTAATGGAATTAGATGATAATTATACCATAATTAAGTTAGTGGATAGCTATGGACAATATTTAATTGAAATTTTTGATTAGTAATAAAGGTAAGATGGTAAATTAGTAAATAAACATAAAGTTAATTAAGCCAAATATCATCATCTTCCTCATTTCATCAACCTTTGACCGGAGTCGCGATTAGAAGGGGAGCTTGGAGCATTTGGTCATTGTGTCTTGTGCATGGTAGGTTTTCAAGTCCCATTTTTATTAATTTTTATGTTTTTGAGTTCATTTTAGGTTAGTCTCATTAGCTCAGGGGTTAATTTGCAAAATTGTTAAAATTTGAGGGACTTTCCATGATTTTTTTTGAATTTTTTTATGTTAATTGATAGATTATTAATCTTAGTTGTTATACAAACTTGTTTTGTTAAGTTATTTTTGATGAATTTGGGATTAGGGATTAAATTGTTGAAAGTGTAAAAATTCATGGGTTATAATGTGAAATGTTGGTAATTATGGGCTGTTCCAAGGTCCTTTGTATAATCGGTTAACATGGATTTAGGTTAAAATAGTAAAATTTCAAGTTTTGAGCTTAAGGACTAAATTGTGAAAAAGTTAAAATGGGAGGGTAATTTTGTAATTTTATGATTATATGAATTAAAGATTGAATTGAATATGTAAGGTTAATTTGAAGTACTTAATTGAATGAAATTATTTATTTAGATCAATATAAACAACAACTAGATTTAAATCGAGGAAAGGCAAAAGCTTTGGATTAGTCTCTAATTCTACTTCTACGACTATAGTTATCGAGGTAAGTTCGTATAAATTATAATCTTATTAACGGTAGTTTGATTGATTATCGATTATATTGTGTTATTCATAAACTGACTTGAAAATACATGTAAATTGATGTTTGAGTAATTGATGGATAAATAATCTCGTTTGAACCTTAAGAATTCTTAGGATACGAATGACATATCATTAAGGATTTCATGTTTTGGGTACTGGTCTTGAATGTCCTACTGATGGCCGAGGTCCTACATTTGTTGCGAATTCTCCACAGCTCGTGTGAGTAGCATCGTGTAGCTAACATTCCGACCCACATCTCGTGTGGACTAGCCCATTTCACAACTCATGTGAGCACTATTGAAAAGGAAATTTTATGGTTATATGGAAAGACACATTATGTGTGAGCATTCCCGAGTATCCAATGCAATTCTAGATGTTTTAACAGGTATGTAAAGGTTAATGGCAAGGTATGTATACAATTGGATAATAGTTCATGATCTTATGAAAAGGTTAACGAGTTAAATGATGTGTACATGAAATCTACTTATGATATGGTTGAACTCATATGTATCATGTATGAACTTACTAACTTGTGAGTTTGATGTTGCTTGTATAGGATTTTACTAAGCTTATGGTCTTGGTAATGATGTTATGCTTATTTTATAATTTGTGCTTAAAAAAATGGTAAGTTGTAACAGCTTATTTAGTTTTCATCCGATGAACCACAATGAAATAACATTGGATAAACGAGAACAATGCTCACACAAGCTGTAACTGTAAATGCTCACACAAGCTGTAAAACGGGTTTGTTCACATGAGTTGTGGGTTGGGATGTTAGGCTACATGATGCTGTTCACACGAGCTATGGAGAATCCGCAACAAATGCAAGACCTCAGCCATTGGTAGGACATCCAAGACCAGCACCCAAAGTAGTAAATAACCTTAATGACATGTTATTTGTATCATAAGCATTTACGAAGTTCATACGCATCATGTTTCATATTCGTATCATTTAATTATATATATATATATATACACATTACTTCATCACAAGAACTCAACTATATAGTATTCCATTATCAATCATAACATTTAACTTTATTAACAATGCAACTTAATTCCATTTCGTCAATTACCATTTATCAAGCAAACAAACTTAATCATCGATTGATCCGTAGATAATTATTAAATAAAAAATACAACAACTAATTAATTTAATCAATTTACGAACTTACCAAAACACAGCAGTTATTAACACCTCAACGATGATTACTCGATGACTTTATTCCTTTCCCGCGATTATCAACCGATTGATCCGTTTCTTTCTCTAAATATAATAATTTAATTCAATTATCTAATTTCAATACTTTAATAATATTTTAAACTATTACCTTGAACTTTTACCTTTTATTCAATTTAGTTCCTAAACCCGGAACTTTTAAATCTATCACAAATTAAAAAAATCAATGCTAGTTAAATTTTATATAATATCTATACAGATCATGTTTATCAATTTTTCACAAGAAATCATGTAAGTTTACTAATTTAACAATTTAGTCCTTAAACTTTAGAATCAACCAAAACCACTTTACAAATAGTCTTATTTAACTATCAAGCTTAATAATCTATCATCAAACTTCAAAAATATCACAAATTCATCAATGACATAAATCAAAACATTTAACAATTTTACGAATTAATCCCTAGATTAACTAGATTAAGCCATAACTGTCTCAAAAACATAAAAATCATTAAAAATGGACTTACAATTCATACCATGCAAAAGGAAATGACTTGGATGATCTTGGTGTTCTTCTTGCCATGGTGTTTCGGTGGAAGGAAGATAGAAAAGAAGAATATGATAAATTTTTTATGCATTTCCATTATTATTTGTTTTTACTTTAACTTAATTAATATAATTTAAACATTATTTTATTCCATAATTCATCACTAAGAGTCCGACAACAATAATTATGGCATATTTGTCATTTAAAACCATCAAATTATTCATTTATGCCCATTTAGCTCATATAAACTAATAGCGATTAACTTTTGCAGCTTTTACGATTTAGTCCTTTTTACTTAAATAACTATCTAAAAGTTGAAATTTTCTAACTGAATTCAATACAACTATATAGTAACTCCGTAAATATTTTATTATATTTAATAAAATATTTACGAGCTTGATTAACATAAATGAAGTCTCGATAGCTCATTTTCCAAAACCAATTGACTTTAAAGACAAATCACTTGAACTTAACTATTCGTCCAATTACCAAAATTTATCAAATCAAAATTTAATATAATATTATATTTGATTCATAAATATTAAAAAAAATAATATTTACAGTCTCATTTGTCAAATTTGTGGTCTCAAAACCACTATTTCCAACACAACTGAAAACAGGCCGTTACAACTCTACCCCATAGAAAATTTCGTCCTCGAAATTTCTCACCTGATAATAGTTTTGGTTACTATGTTCTCAAAGACTCTTCAATTTTTTTTCCAAGTCAAACCTATCCCAACTAGCTTTTTCTCGCTCAATTTTGACCAGTATAACGGAGCTCTACATTTTTCCGTCCGTAAAAAGCTTCAAATTGTATCATTTTAATACAAGATTGATAGTTATTATTATAAACGAATTCAGCCAACAGTAAACATTTTCTCAATTACTCTTGATCTTGATGATACAACACTGTAATATGTCTTCCAGAATCAGAATTACCTGTTCCGACTATCCGTTTGTTTCTGCCATAGCTTCGTGAAGTTTACTTCAAAATCTAGAGGTGAATCTTAGATACATACAACTCAACAAGCTTGTCAAGCGAGTGATCCGTTCTGACTACAATAAAATGAGTCAACTTTGTAACACCCCATACTCGGCCTGACGTTCAGGCCGAATACCGAGATGCTACACCACTATTTTACGTTGATTTCATTGTAATTATCAGAGTTGAAAAACATGCAGTTTCATTTTACTTTAATTATTCTAGCATTTATGAGAATATCAAGTCATGCAAGCTTAGTTTAGCGTTTAATCATACTAACATACAACAAAGAAACATAAAATGTACATATCTCAAGCATTGGGCCCACTTAGCAAATTTTCCCAAAAATGTTACGTAGGTATTGATACCGCCTTTATGGTATTGATATTTCCTTTAAGTGGTATCGATCCCACTTAAAGGAAATATCGATACCAAACTAGCATTCAGTTTCTCTCCAAATTTCAAAACATTGGAAAATATCAGTACCTTTCGCAAGGTATCGATAATTACACCATGAGTATCGATACTCGGGCCAAGATATTGATACCAAATTGATATTCTGACTCATTGCACTTTCGAAAATATAGATGTATCATTCTAAAAGCCTTAATATCGATACCTTTGCTTCAGGTTACAAAAATTCAGCATATAAGAGCATTTAAATCATTCAAACTTAGTCCCTAAACATCATGCTTCATTCACCTAGTCACATATGCATCAAAGTGTCTAAACAATAAACCAAACACCATGTCCAAGTTCACAAGCTTCCCAAACATACGCAATTTACAAATAATCTCAAATACGTCTTAATAAATCGATATAAATGTCTACTACATTGCCTTTTTATTCCCCAGTACTAGAATAAGCAAAACACCTACTGTAATGAGTAAAGAATGGCTTGAATCAATCCCTCGATGACCACACCTCTCACACTGGGAACACAACTACTCTTGTAACACCCCAAGCTCAGCTTAGACGTTATGGCCGTATCTGACAATGTCACACGATAGTGCTTTTGAAACCTCTTTGTTACGATGAAAACATTCCATGTTAATAATCTTTGGTAAACCATTGTCAGAACTTAGGAAGTCGTCTTTATTCATTTAAAACATTTGTTTTGAAACATCTCTCATTGCGGAAGCTTTAATAAAACAGTCTAGGTAATCATGGGTTTAGAAATTGCTTTAACTTTTTGAAAACCGAATTTCCTACGACCAGCAGATATAAATCCATAAAGTAAAATAAATAAATAAAAACCCAAATTTAAAACAAAGTCTCAGAGGGTCCTTAAATTACAACCTAAATAATCAATAATAATCAAATCGTAAACTGACAACCATGAAGTCCAAAAATTACCGTGGTCACCGCTGAGTCCTCCGTCGCACTGATCTATCTAAGTCTGGGGATTACTTGTGCACATTAAACAAAAAGGGTGAGTTTACGTAAACTCAGTGTGTAATCCCGCAGAAACAAACAAACAATCAGTATTCACAGTGCATAGTTGAACAGTCTTGGGCCTAAGCCCTTTTCAGTATCAGTGACAGTTTGGGCCTTTAGCCCATCTCAGTACAGTGTCAAAAATGCAGTAGGGCCTTAACCCATCACAGTATCAGTAACAGTATCAGTAATGCAGTAGCAAAATCCTACCCAACCAGCCTCTACACACTATCTCCGTCCAACCCTACACTCCATATGGGGATATAATCAACCCACCCATCCCTACACTCCAAGTAGTACCGAATACGGCACAAAACAGTAGTTTGTAGCTGAGTTGCCAGTAAATTAGGCTTAAAGCCTTTCAGTACACTTCCTCGGAATAACAACCCTCAACCTAATACAATGCAACATACAATGGATGATATGCTGTTATGCAATTTCAGTACATATATTCAGTTTAGATATTAACATGCTCAGTACATATATCGTTTGGTCAATTTCACATATTTAGCGGTCTAAGTAATGCTTACCGACCCTACAGTAGGTTCACAGTCGACTTGGGCAACCCGTGCAACCTTAAAAACATTTCGGTAAAAATGGACCCACATGCCCAGTGATCTGCCCGTGTGGCCCACACAACTATGTGGCCCACTCGGCCCAAATTGGCCTTGGCCTTGTGATCCATTTTTAAAGTAACCCATGCTAGCTCAATACCCATATATGTTTTCACTATTTACTTATATGTTCATTCAAAGCTGTCTACTTGAGTCATTATCACTAAATTATTTATATCTTGAGGTACAGAATTCCAAATTAAGATCCGCTTAATGTTTTTGAAACTAGACCCAAATAACTTTCTACCATAAAATTTTTAGAATTTATAGTTTATTAAATAAGTACAGTAAAATCTTTAAATTTATCCCTATTATGCTGTTTGGCAGTTTCATCATTTCCTTACTAAAAATTATTTATCTCTTAGTATGTAATTTAGACGATGTTTCCGTTTGTTTCTCTTGACAAATTTAAACATATAAATTTAAGCCCCTAATTATTTTTTTTACAATTTTTTGATGATTTTCCTAAGTCAAAACAGGGGAACCCGAAATCATTCTGACCTTGTCTCACAAAATTTATTATATGTCATGATTTACAATTCCATTGCTTACACTATTTCTTCCATGAAAAACTAGACTCAATAAAATTTTTATTTCATATTTTATTCAACCTCTAACTTAATTCTCACATTTTTTGATGATTTTTCAAAGTTAGACTACTGCTGCTGTCCAAAACTATTTTAGTGCAAAATGTTGATTTCCAAGTTTATAACACCCTTATTTCCTTTCTCTACAATATTTCGCATAATTTTCTCTTATTTCTCGATAGCAAGCAATTTTGGCTTTTCGTCGAATCCCATTTTCTGCGTTTCTAGTATACACCTGGTATTGATTCGCTGTGAAAGTAACCCGAGCCTTCAAAATCTAACCCATATTTGACCAATATATCCCTTAATTAATCACTTGATTCGTAAATCAAACCAAATATCCCCCACATAAAACTCGAGAAACTAAACCAACGAAGATTCTAAAACTTACCGCGATGAATCCAATAACCAGTCGTCTCCACACACTGGAATATCTGCTTAAAACCTTTGAACAGCACCTAAACGAGAGTATAACGAACCCTTTGTTAATTGCCTACTCGAAATACAATAACTAAGGGGAAAAAATTCCACTTACCGAAACAGATGAAGTCAAAAGTTGCACCTAAAAAGATGACTCGCAAAAAATACAGAAATGAAAAGAGAGGGGAAAGTGAAGAAACAAAATTTGGCCAAAGGGGAACAGAAACCAAAAGTGAACAAGAAGGGAGAAGAAATGACAGAGAAACAAAAGTCTAACGTTAGAAAATTTGTTGGGAAAAAAGAAAAATAGAAAACTGATAAGAAGAAAATCTTATTTTGATAACTTCTCCCCAATTATCTCCTAAAAACACTCCCTATTAACCCACTAAAACACAACTACTCAGCAGTCCAGTTTAATTTGAACTCCACCACGCCACACTCCTCAAACAAAAATTAGTTCCCCTACTTGCGCAGGACTCGAATACAGGACCTCCTACACACTAACACTCCGCTTAACCACCAGACCAACAGGCCCATTCTAATATATTTTTACCAACCATCAAATAAAAGCCCATTGAACAAGAGTAAGGCCTAATTCATTCAAAATACAAAAATATGCCCAAGCAAAGGCTTGAACTTGGGACCTCCCAAACACTCCTAGAACACATAACCACTAAAGCTGACAGATATTTGTGTCATATTTTCACAATAACAAAATTAGAAATTTTGGGGCGTTACAACTCTACAAAGGATAACATGGAGTGGGTGAGCTTAACAAGCTCAATGAATGCCCAGAATAACCACTACGCAAACAAGTCGTCATGCATCAACTAAACAACATACAACTTATTCCCAAAAAATCATTAACTAAGTGACATGATTCACATATTTAGTCATATTCCTTGCATTCTTTTACACCTTATTTTTACGAACGTTTAGGCATACATATATCAATTTTCTGACACACATTAATCACATATAAGCACATATAAGCACATTTAGTCACATTAGTAACAGTGTATGATAATTTGGCTTTAGAGTTTATGAAACATAAGGTGGACTCTATCACCACACATCGGATACACGGATCTCCAACACACTATACATAGACTTGTAGAGTCAACATATCCCATAAGCGAAGCATATAGCTAACGCTATCCAACACACTACACATACATATCCCATTGAATGGAGCTTGGCTCACATTCCCTTATCTCTCCAAAAATATCTCTTGGCCTCAGCGCCCCATATATCATAATCACAAATAAGTGAGTACTCACAATCCTATGGCCTGCCAACTATATCCAAGGATTTCATTAAGTCACAAGGCCAAAATATCCATAATGTCATCAAAAATTACTTACCAATTATCCGTACGTATTCACTGCATAATCATATCATTAGCACATTATACACACTGTCACATGGCATGAATAACTTACCCTCATAATAACTGTCACAACAATCATCCCAACATGTTCATACTTCATCACATCATAATCCTCTTTATCATAATTCACAAACATATTTATCACATATTTAGCATAGGTAAAAGAACATTTACACTCGAAATTTAGAGAAGGGGTTTAGGCTACCTCTAAATTCCCAAATACACAACGATTCGCTTATGAGCAGCTATTCCAAAACACTCACCGAGATATTCACTTTTTGTCGAAAAATCGAAAACTTAGACAAGCTTTTCTTTGCCTTTATCTTTACTCGTTGAAGGTCTATTGACTTTGACGCTTCAACAAGACAAACCACACAAACACGCATTCAATAATTAGTCATCAACTTCATTAAAACAGTCACAAACATAAGCTTAAGCTACCTTATCTTTTAACCGAAACTTTCAACATAGAAAACTTTAAATTCGAATATCTCAGTCTACACTTAATGTTTTGGCATGAAATGGGTTCCATTTCTCTACATATTCATCTGCGACTAATTCCCAACCTTTAAACTACGCAAAACTACACTTTTTAAGGTATCAAAATTTTTCGACAAGTTTTGGCCATTATAACAAAAATTCATTAAAACCGAAGAAATCCTTGACAAAACTTCAAAATTACTATATAAAGCTTCTAATCATGTTAAAACAAGCTGAAAAACACTTTAAAATCAAGTTTTTATCCACAAACCCGAAATTCACCATTAAAGACTTGATTTTTAACTTTTGTTTAAAACATGAGTTTCAATGACTAAAAATTCAGTTTAAGGGACTAGATATAATTTAAAACTCATAGAAAGTCTAACGGTTACCTTCAGTGGAAGAAAAACAAGCTTTGACGCAAATTTGGAAAACTCACGTTTTGGAAAAGATGATGAAGATGGTGAGGTTTGGGTGATTTTCTTGGTTTTTATAAAGATTTAAGGTTCAAGGGTGTTAGAATTCAAAGGTAATTAGGAATTGAAGATCAAAAGAAATTAGAAGAGCAAGAGGACAGCAAAAACGGCACAAGCGAGGAGCAAAACTTAACGTGAAACAAAGATGTTTGGATGAGGTTTTTAGGTTGATTTTGAAATTCTGGTCTAATTGCTTCATAAAAACTCATAATTTTGAATCTTTTACAAATTCATCCTTTTTCGAAAATTAAAGGTATTTAATACTCATTTTAGGAATTGATTTAATTTTCTAAAAAACCATAATTGAAAACATTACTGATATGCCATGTCATAAAATTCCGAACACTCGAAGGCTAAAATTTCCAAAATACCCTTAAAACTCCTAAGCCCTATTTTGGGGTGTGACAGATTACATCAGCCTATTAATAATAATCCAAATTGAGTCTTTCTTTTTTAATGTCAAAGATAGTCCAGATACAAAATTCATCATGACTCACTCTCATTTCCATTCGGAACTCATTTCCATTTGAAAATTATATCAGGCTGTAATAACTAGGACAAAACTTGATATTCAACTTTGACCTATTGACACACCTGACATCTCGGTACAAACTCTGAAATTTCACGTTTCATTCTCGACCACCATTAACTCTATCTCAAGTCATTACACGTTTTGTCGCTGCCTGGTTTAAATCAAATAAACGCTACTATGAACCTTACGTAAGATGTTTCGTATAATTTCAGAATTGTTTAGCACACATATTCAATTTTGGAAATATAGACTATTATCGCAATCAATATTGAAATTAGTGATCTGATCATTCTGAATCTGTTCCCCTTTAGCTAACAAATTCGAATATTTTCTTTGCAACTCACAAATTCTCTAAAGAATTAACGGTTTAACTCTCGACTCTAAGATAATCGAACCAGCATAATTTAGGGTCATTTGAGAGAAACATTACTGTAAACAACGAATTCCTTCTTGGATTTAGATTGAACCAGTACTGGAGCTTCTGTCAATAAAGTTTTCGATTGGTTAAACTCTATTGACACTTATCTGATCAAACAAATTTAACGTTTTCCCATAATAGCTTCGTTCTCAGCAATACAATTAGCAAAGAATTCTTAATAAATCATCCGTAATATACTTTTTTTAATTGCTGAGCATGCTCTAAATTAGTTTTATGACAAATCAATATATCATCAAATAAAACAGCAATGAGCCTGTCGAGATTTGGCTAAAAAAACCTCGATTCATCAAATTCATAAATGTTACAAAAGCACTAATTAATTCGAAAGGTATAACTAGAAACTCATAGTGTCTATAACAGTTCTTAAATATTGTTTTCGGTGTATCTACATCTTTAATTTGCAACTGGTAGAAGCCAATCTGAGAACAATCTTCGAAAGCACTGTGACATCTTTCAACTAATCGAATAAATCATCAATACGAAGCAATGAATATATATTGTTTATCATGACTTTATTTATATGCCAATATTATATACACAATCTCATTGATTCATCTTTCTTTCACAAACAGAACAAGTGCGCCCCAAGGTGATGTACTCGGTATAATAAAATCTCTGTTAATTAATTCTTACGACTAAGGTTTTAATTCTTTTAATTCTGTTGAAGCTATTTTGTACAGGGCAATCAAAATCGGAGCAGTCCTTGACACTAATTCTATAGCAAACTCGACTTCTCGCTCTGGTGATAAACCTGACAATTCCTCAGGAAAAACATCTGTAAACTCGTAAAACTATCAGTAACTGATCAACTTTTATTTCATATACTCTAGAATCTAATATATAGGCTAAAGATGCATTACATTCTTTTCGAATCAATTTCTGTGCAAATATCACTGAAATCTTATTCGAAACATAATCAGTCTTAGCAAACTCAACAAAAATCAATTCTTCATTCTAACATCTCAAATCAACTTGTTTCTGTCAGTAATTCACTTTAGCATCGTGAATAATGTCAAATTCGTTAGAAGTCATAACCCTGAATTTTTAGTGGACACTGTTTGCAAATCAAGTCAACTATCAATTGACTCAACCAATAAACTTCTTTCTGTTACTAACATAGTGCATAAATATAAATGTCTCAACCCAAAGTCAATTAATGCATATATTGTAACATCAATTGTAGTGGTTGAATAGAATATGACTATTTAATGCATTAGACTAAAAATTGTATATAATGAAAATTTTGAATTATTTGATATTTGTGAAATTATTAAAAATAATTTAGGTTATAATTTTAATAAATAAAATAGTATTATTGTAATCGGCCCATTTTGCCCAGACCCGTATAAGTGGAATAAACCAGAATATAAAAACCAAAAAAATAAAAATAATGAAATCAATGTCCATGTTTACAGTCCATTTATAATAAAACAGGCTTAAAGCCCAAACCCAAATGCCAGAACCTGTTACACCCCAAAGCCCAATTACACCCATACCCGAACTAACCCACTACCCGAACAGACCTAAACCAATAAACTACCCAGACCCAAAACAGAAACGGCCCAAAAGGGCCCGACAGTAAACAGTTTCAGCCTAGAGTTTTTGAAACCCTAGGCACCATAAATGCGCAGCAAGCGCCGTAGCCACCAGCCCCTCGTCAAGCCGCGATTTGCGTGAGTAACGCCTCTATCGCCATTGTACTCTTCGTCTCCACCTGCAAAAAGGGAAAGAAACGACAACAAAAAAGGCAGAATTGGTGTTTCCTTTTTTTTCCATTTTTTTCTGGGTTATAAAAACCCCAATAATTTGTAACACACGGATACACGAATACAAAGATTACAAAAAAATACAATAAAAGACCACAAGCAGAGGTTATTTTTTTATACTGTTCCGTTTTTTTATTCCTACGACTTTTTATTATATTTTTTAAAAAAATAATAATAAAGAACAAAGAGTTTACCATTTTGATCGGCGTTAAAAAACGTAAATTTTTTACTTTCGGCCGCCGTACGTGACTGCGTTTGCGGCGGAGCGTGGAGTACATGCGCGATGGGCCATCATCGGAGTTGGGGCAGGATTCGGGCCTCCGGCCGTGGAGGGAGAGAGCATTGAAAGCTATGTTTTGATTTTTTTAAGGGGTCTTTTGCATTGAATTTTTGGGTTAAACTTTGGTTTATATAGGTGATCCATACGGCGCCGTTTTGAGGACTGCCCTTTAACGTCAAAACAACGTGTTTTGAGATGGATCGGACTGACCCGACTCGATCCACCCAGGGTCTGCGTGTTTTGTTTAAAAATGGGCTAATTATAGCCTTGGTCCTTCCTTTTTTTTATTGATTTATAATCACATTTTGTTTATTTTTAATTTGGCCCTATATTTCATTTCTATTCCAATTAAGCCCTTATTCGAATGACGCCGTTTTGGAGGGCAGGGATATTTTCCCTTTTAGCCCCTCCTGGTTACTAGCGTGTTCTGATTGGTCCCTCTTAGTTTTATTTTCAATTTCGCCCCAGATTTTTTTTATTTCAAGTTCAATTTCATCTTTTTTTATTTTTTTATTATCATTATTATTATTTGTCTATTATAATTATTACTTTAATATTATTATTACTATCATTTTATTTTTAACCTTATAATTATCATTGTATTCATTTGTATTATTATAATTATTATGACCATTATTTTTATATATTATATTATTACTATATCTATATTTATTATTATTATATTTATTATTATTATTGTTGTTATTGTTATTATTTTAGTATCACCATTATTATTACTATTTTCATTATTGTTGTTTTTATTTTTACTATTATTTGTATATTAACATATATTATTATTTTTATTATCATTAATATATTCTTATTGTGCTACTACTATTATTTTTATATTATTATTACTATTAATTTTAATATCCTTATATTATTTTATTATTATTAACACTATTTTTATTTTTTCTATTATTTTTATTATTATTTTATTATTATTTTTATTTTATAATTGCTAATATTATTTTTATTATTATTTATTAATATATTTCCATTATAGTTTATTATTATTGTTATTATTTTATTATTGCTATTATTATTAATATTTTATTATCTTTAAATTATTGTATATAGTATTTATCTATTTGTTAATTTGATATTAGCTTTATTTTTTGTTATTATTTTCTTTTCTTTTCTTTTATTTATTTATTATTTTTTACTTAATATTTTTATTTATTATTTGTTTCAGCTTTTCTTTTATTATTTTTGCCTTCATTATTATTATTCATATTATCACCTACACTTTTATTCCATTGAGCATATTGGCATTATGATTTATTTTTCATTTTATTACAATCATATTATATTTTCTTTTATGCATTAAAAATTTGGTTTTGAAATAAACAAACACTCCGTGTTCTAAGGTTCGAAAGAAATCGTACCCTAACTTACTGAGTTTCGATTTTCCTCTTCGAGTCCAAAGAACCTATTACTTTCCTTTTAAAAGATAAATAAAAACTTATTCTCGAGAATTCAAAATTGCCGTGTCCTAACTCACTGGATATGACGTTATGTTATCTCGAGATAAGGATTTTAGAAAACAAGGCAATATTTTGTGTTTGGAAGTCCGAGAAATTGTGCCCTAACGTGCTGGGTTTCGGTTTTTTCATACATCCAAATAACTAAATACCCTTTTAATTTCATTTTTTTGGGACATTAAGGGACAATCTTAGTTTCGGGGTTTAAAATGTCGCACCCTAACGTACTAGATGTGATATTTTATCCTTTTGGAACAAAAGAGTCTTAATATTCCCAAAACGAGTTATATAAACATTCTTTAAAGGAAATTGGATTTTAAAATCTTTTCAAATTTTTGACATAAGGACATTAATTAATCAATTAGGTACCATTTTTTGGGCGTTACGAGGGTGCTAATCCTTCCTCGTACGTAATCGACTCCCGAACCCGTTTTCTTGTATTTCGTGGACCAAAATCAACATTTTGAAGTAAAACGTTTTATAAAGTGATCCAATCACACCTAAGTAAAAAGGGATTGGTGGCGACTCCATTTCCGTTTTTTTTAAAATCGATCCCCGTTTTTTAACCAAAACTTAAAAAATGGTTTCAACAATTATAATATTTTTTTATTATTGAAGTAATTATGATTATCTGTTTAAATATGATGTGTCATTTTATGTGTTCATATAAATATTTTAACTATTTATTTATTTTATAATTATTTAAAATTATTTTAACATTTATACAAATTTGAATTGGAAATCTCCCTTTAAAATTCATGTTCCACAATTTAATTAAGTTATTTATATGTAATTAACAAACCCATAACCACTCCTATATCGCAAGAATGGTTTGCTCTAGAATGCTTGAATACTTAACCACATGCCACAACTCCTAAAAAGCTAGGGAGTTAAAAAATTTAGAAACCACTAAGATTAATAAACCCAAAACTTTAAAAATATTACTTTAAATTTCATGTTCCACGTAAAAGTACAACTTATTTAAGTTATTTTTATGTAATCAACACAATTTATTTTTTATACAATATTTAAAATTATCCATAATCCATCTAAAACTTTAATTTACATATGGAAGTAATAAAATAAAATAAAAATCTTGGACCAACCTGATCAGCATACTCCAATGAAGTAAACTACATTGAAAATTAACATCGAAAAGTAAACTAAAAGGACTTCTTTTTTACACTTTAATTTACATCTCAACCTTTTTTTTCCCTTAAGACCTGAATTTATCTCTTGAAAGGCACAACTTGAACATCAAATATAGGTATTTCACTCATTGAAGTAATTTTCGTTTTTAGAGGGAAAAAAAGTGTTATATAATTAGATTACAAAATACTAAAAACACCATGTTTGTTTCGCATAACATTATTATGTCCAACACCATTAGTGTACTCACAATGGTTATTTAGTGTAGCAATAAGGGCTAAAATATCACTTAAATGATGCAATAACACTAGTTAAATAATAACAAAACTATGATGTAAAGTGAACTTTCTTAAACAAAATGAAACACAAGATGATCTCAATATAAACAAACCAAAACATATAGAACTTTAAAGGAAGAAAATCCCTTTGCGATTCTTTGTTTTTTTTATTTTCTTAAAAAGAG
This sequence comes from Gossypium australe, assembly GCA_005393395.2. Lineage (NCBI taxonomy): Eukaryota > Viridiplantae > Streptophyta > Magnoliopsida > Malvales > Malvaceae > Gossypium > Gossypium australe. The sequence goes on along the minus strand of CM016625.1, from coordinate 31,084,053 downwards.
AACCAATTATAGTAAGAAAATTATGAGGGAGAAGTAAGCATAATTATATGGCAAACTGAATATCCCGTGAGACAAAAACAGACTTCCTAACCTGTAGAAAAATACAATATACCGTCTAGAAATCAATCCACCATTTCACATACTTTCTAAACTAAATATAATTTAGACAGATTTTACCATATTACTATATCCAAATACCACACACATTTTAGCAGTCAAAACTTCGCTACCTCTTCATCTTTGATGTATGGTTCGAACCAAGTCTATAGTCTTTGGATATGCAACATATCTCAAGTAGAGGAACCCAATCTCCAACCAAAATGTTAAGTTATTAATTATATGTTTGGCAACTCAAACCATTATGTTGTGACCATAACTGTCTTGAATTGCATGTTTAAACACCATGATCTAACCCTTGTTCAAACATCATGTTTGAACAGATATTTAGCAATAGTTTGAATATCTCTTCAGGATAGCCTAAGTGTAGTACATTATAGACATTTTTTATTATCTTAATCTTCATAATATGTTACATCTAAAACAGGAAGAGGAGAAGTGATTAACTTGCCTTATCTCAAGAACTTATCCTTATCCTTTAAACATTGGTGATCAATGTGACTATTTTGCTTGGCTTTGAAGATTTTATTTGAGATTAACATTGAAGGACTTTAACCTGGATAATGATGCAAATCAAATCGTGATTTTATCTACACGAGGAAGCTGTCATATGTGTTGATGTATCTTTTATAAGTGCTTGTGTTACATTTTACTTATGTATTTGTTGTTAGTTTGTGTTTGTACTTTGCACCTTTTTATAGGCTTTATTGGAGAGTTGATATTTGTTGTAAGTGAAGTGGGAAATTTAGTGCAGAAAATTCTTCTTCTTATAAAGGAAATACAACCTAACTTATATATTAGGATGACTGACATTTCAGTCCATCATTATTCTAGGAAAGATAATGGGACAATCCCACAAAGTTAGGAATCTTAATAAATTAGGAAAGCAACTACTTAGAAATCAATAATGACTGGTCCTATTTGTCTTATGAAATAAAATAATAAATCCTAATCTACCAGATTATAGCATATCAATAAATTCCTAATATATACAAGCTAATTTGGCTCTTTTTTACAGTCCCCCTCAAGCTGGGGTGTATATGTCATACAATCCTAGCTTGGAGTTGAATTCATCGAAGCTGATTCTTGGAAGAGCTTTGGTGAGAATGTCAGCAAGTTGCAGTTGAGTAAGGATGTAGTTCAATTGGACAATTCCATTATTGACCTTCTCTAAAATGAAATACCTGTCAATTTCCACATGCTTGGTCCTATCGTGATGAACTGGATATTTAGCAATGCTTATGGTAGATTGACTGTCACTATATAATTTTATTTGGTCATTAAAATAAACTTTTAATTCTCTTGGTAATCTTTGAATCCACATTCCTTCGTAAATACCCAAAGCAAGAGCACGATATTCTGATTCTGCATTACTTCTTGACATCACAGACTCCTTTTTGCTTCTCTATGTCACAAGATTACCCCAAACAAAGGAGCGGTAACCACTTGTTGATTCTTTTAGTCAATTCTCTAGCCAAATTGCATCAGTGTAAACTTCTATCTCACGACTTTCACTCTTTTTGAAGAGTAAACCATTGCTTTGTGTCATCTTTAGGTATTTGAGAATCTGATTCAGATCCTCTAAATGTTTCTTATGCAGATCATTCATGTGCTGGCTAAAACACTAACTGAGAATGCAATGGCTAGCCTCGTATGTGAGAGATAGATCAATTTACCCACTAATCTTTAATATTGCCCTTTATCCACTAGTACACTTTCCACATTTTTATTTAACTTTAGGTTGGGATCTATAAGTGTCTCTGTAGGTTTAAACCCAAGCATGCCAATCTCATTTAGCAAATCTAAGATGTACTTTCTTTGGGATATAGCAACACTTGCCTTAGATCGAGCAACCTCCATGCCTAGGAAATATCTGAGAGTGCGAAGATTTTTAATTTCAAATTTAGCAGCAAGTAATCTTTTGAGTTTGATAATTTCCTCTGAGTCATCTCCAGTTCGAATGATGTTGTCAATGTAAACAATGAGAATATCAATTCTAAATTTTGATGAGGATTTCAAAAATAAGGAATGATCTGTCCGGCATTGGTTCTATTTAGTTTTTACTATGGTTTTGGAAAACCTGTTAAACTAGGCACGAGGTGATTGTTTTAGCCTATACAATGATTTTTTCAGCGTGCACACTTGATGGTTGTTTGAAGAGTTTTCTAAACTTGGAGGTATTTCCATGTAAACATCTTCTTCAATATCTCCGTTCAAAAAGGCATTTTTGATTTCTAGTTGGTACAACTAGTCTTTGTTTGCTGCTAATGACAACAATATTTGAACTGTGTTTAACTTGGCAACAGGTATAAAGGTTTCCTGATAATCAATTCCATATGACTGAGTAAAGCCCTTTTCCAATAGTCTAGCTTTAAACCTCTCGATACTTCCATCTACTTTATGCTTAGCTGTAAATATCCATTTGTAACCTACTAGCTTTTTCCCTTGAGGTAACTCTGTAAGAGTCCAAGTTCCATTGCAATCTAGAGCTTGGATTTCTTCCTCGACAGCCTTTTTCCATACTGGATTTTTCAAGGCTTCTTGAATTGAATTTGGCATCTTTATATTATCAGTCGTTGAAATATATGCTTTATATGATGGAAGAAATTTCCCATATGCAACATATTTCTCAATAGGATGGTTTGTACATGTTCGGACACCCTTTCTTTGAGCAATAGATAAAACAGAATCATCAACAAAAAGAACAAGAGGCTCACGAGTTGAATAATCTATACCGGTATAAAATTTTGAAGTAGGAGACTCTAGTTAAGTTCTTGACAATATAGATTTTCAATAGGTCGTCTCCTTTTTGAATAGACGCGAAGTTCTTGATGATTTGCACTAAGTTGAGGTTAGTGAACTCATGGAATTGAAACTCGGATGGTGTTTTGTTTGGACTTGATGTGGAATGGAGATTCAGATTTTGATGACTCAGAAGAGGTAAGATATTTGAGAACTTAGAAAGGGGTAAGAATGTCAGATTGACACTTTGGGGTGAAACATACACGGACTGAGTGTCTTGAAGAATGCCCCAAAGTTGAAATTCCCTCGAGTTCTCCTTTTGAATTTCGGATTTGAAAAAATAGGATTGGTGTTTAAAAAATGTGACATCTATGAAATTGTACATCTTTGGAGTAACATGTGAATAACACTTGTACCATTTTTTATTAGAAGAATATCCTAGGAAAATACATTTGACTGATTTGGGATCAAGTTTGGTTCAATGCTGTTGGTGTATATGAACAAATGTTAAACAACCAAAGACTCTGAAGGGAAGACCAGAAGAAAAATATTTAGCATGAGGAAAGGCTTGTAGGAGGACTTCATGAGGTCTCTAAAATTTTAGCACTCGACTAGGTATTCTATTGATGAGATAGGTGGCAGTAAGGATGGTTTCACCCCAGAAGTGTTTAGGTACATGATTAGTAAACATGATGATCTAGCTACCTCAAGTGTCTATTTTTTCTCTCAGCTATCCCATTTTGTTGAGGGGGTGTCAACACAAGAATTCACATGAATAATTCCTTGTTTTATGAAATAAGAACCCAAGGCTGATGTAAAATACTCCCTACCATTATAGGTCTTAAGAATCTAAATTTTGCTTTTGAACTGGGTGTGAATCATGGAATAAAAAGACTTAAATATTTCCCCAGTTTCATATTTTTCATTCATAAGGAACACCCAAGTAGTTCTAGTATGATCGTCTATGAAAGATATGTACCAACGAGACCCATTAATATTTTGCACTCGTTAGTGTCCCCAAATGTCACTATGAATTATAAAGAAGTGATGTGAAGGCTTACATTGAATGCTAGGATAAACATATCACCTGTGTTTAGCAATTTGACATATTTCACAATGAAAACTTTGTATTTTTATTGATGAACAAATGAGGAAGGAAATTTTCAAGGTACAGAAAATTTGGGTGACCAAGGCAAAAGTGCCATAACATGACTTGATTTCCATTTGAAATAGAAACATAATTAGAGAAAGAGTTAGAAACACAACTTGAATGAACTTGTCCATATAGAGAAGAGTCCCTTTGAGCAAGTAGAGACCACCACACATTTCAGCATTTCCAATCACCTTCCCCAAATTTGCTGCTTGAAATTCACAAGAAATTGAATAAAATTTAGTCACACAGTTCAAGTCACGAGTGAGTTTGGTAATAGAAATCAGGTTGCAATCTAATTTTGGAACATAAAGGACAGATGAGAGAAGAAGGTCCTTTGTCAATTTGATTGATCCAATTCCTACCACTTTTGAGAGTGATCCATCTGCTATTCATACTGTATAGGGGCTTAAATATGGATTGAACTTGTGGAACACATTAATGTCTCTGGTCATGTGATCTGAAGCTCTAGAATCAACTAACCATAGTCTTAATTTTCTGGTTGCTTCAATATGAGCAGAAGAAAATGTACCTTGATGTACTAGTATGCTTGTTTGCTATTCGGTAGTGGGGATATTGTTGGTGCTTTGAGAATATTTTGCAAGCTGAGCAACTAGCTTATGCTGCAAGTCACGATTCTTGACAAAGAAGGAAGAAAGAAATTTGCTAAGGAATAAGATCAGGAACGAAAGCAAAGAAAAAATGAAGCTTAAGTTGCATGAATCTGATGTAATTCATTACAAAACATCATTGGTTTACAGCCATTACATATACCAAAAAAATGACAATTCAAATTTTGCTAATTATCACCTAATGTTTACCAAATACCACTAAGTTTCATGAAAACTTGAAAACTTAGCTTGTACACATTGTATAGCTGATATAATCAGCTTAATCAACATCAAATCTAATAAAATATCAACCTAATCCAGTTGGAAAGAAACTGAATTACATTACATAGACTAGAGATTACAAAATGAACAAAATAGGACTTGTTACACATGAGATAATGGCTTCTGCATGGTCACATTTGTTGCTTCACGTGCTACCTGCTTGGTGCTGCATGGGCTGCATGGAAGGCCAAATTCTAACACTCCTCTTTGGTCTCCATGCTGCACACTCCTATTATTTCTTTCAATTTGAAAAACCTTGACTTGTTGAGAGCTTTGGTAAAGATATCAGCAACTTGGTCTTCTGAATTACAATGGACCAATTCTACTTCCTCAGTTTGCTCCATTTCTCGAACAACATGAAGCTTTATGCTGAAATGCTTGGTTATCCCATGGAAAATAGGATTTTTTGCTATTGCAACTGCTAATTTGTTGTCACAATAGATCTTTGTAGCACCATTCACATCGAGGTTTAACTCAGACATGATTTTTCTAAGCCATATGGCTTGGTTAACTGCAGCAGCAGCAGCAACATATTTAGCTTCTGGTGTTGATTGTGCCACAAGACTTTGCTTTCTCGAGCTCTAACAAAACATGGCTGATCCAAGACTTAAAGCATAACCTGATGTACTTTTCATATCATCCATCGAACCAGCCCAGTCACTGTCAGTATAGCCAAGTAAATCCAGATGTTTAGCCTTGTCAAACAACATACCATAGCTCAAGGTGCCTTTAATGTATCTGAGGACTCTCTTGGCAGCTTTGAAGTGACTTTCATTAAAACAATGCATGAATATTGAGAGTAAGCTCACAACATACATTATATCTGCCCTAGTAGCTGTCAAATATAACAAACAACCTACTAGACTTCTATAAGTTGACTCACATACCTTCCCGAAAACACCTTGGCTCGATAGTTTTTCTCCAACAGCAACTGGTGTGCTAGTTGCTTTACAATTTTTTATTGAGAACTTGTTAAGGATCTTTATAGCAAAGGTCTTTTGACTTAGGTAAATTCCCTTCTCAGTTTGTGTAACTTCCACTCCTAGGAAGTAAGTCATCAACCCCAAGTCAGACATTTCAAACATTTTTTGCATTTTGGTCTTGAAATCAACCAACATTGCTTGATCTCCTCCTGTCAACAACAGCTCATCAACATATAGAGAGACAATGAGCTGTGTTTGAAGCTTTTTCCTTTAGACATACAACGTAGGCTTACTGGTGCTTCTTTTAAATCCCAAGCTGACCAAGTACCCATCGATTCTGCTATACCAAGCCCTTGGTGCTTGTTTCAAGCCATACAAGGCTTTGTTTAGCTTATACACCATGTCTTCCTTACCAGATACCTTAAAGCCTTGTGGTTGGTCAACATAAATCTCTTCTTCAAGAAAGCCATTGAGAAGCTGACTTCACATCAAGTTGATGGATTTTCCAGTTCATTTGGGCTGCTAAAGCAACTAGGAGTCTAATGGTATCAAGTCTAGCCACTGGTGCAAAGGTCTCAAGGTAATCCACACCATGCTTCTGACTGAACCCTTTCACAACTAGCCTAGCCTTTAACTTATTCAGACTTTCATCAGCATTTTGTTTGGCTCGATAGACCCATTTCACCCCAATAATCTTCCTGTCAAGAGGTCTTTCAACCAGTTCCCATGTTTTATTCTTTTCTATCATGTGGATTTCATCAGCCATTGCTTGTTTCCAGCCTTGGTTAGCTTTAGCTTCTTCAAAAAAAGTTGGCTCCAAAATGGCCACTCGTGCCCTTTCATAGACTTCAGCTAAAGACCTTGTTCCCCTAACTGGTACAACATCAAAGTCCATTTCTGGACTAGCATGATTATTTTCAGGTTGACTACCTATTAACTCTTCAAAAAGAAGCTTCTGGTTCATTCTTCTTCCAGTCTCAGCTTGTCTTTTCATTGAACACCACATCCCTATTGACAAGAATTTTGTTTGTCGAGGGAACCAGAATTCTATAGCCTTTTTTGTTTAGGCTATAGCCTACAAGTATGCCTGCTTGAGCTCTTTCATCAAGCTTGCTTCTTTTAACAGCTGGAACCTGTGCATAGCATAAGCAACCAAAGGTTCTGAGGTGAGCCAGTGATGGCTTGAACCCGAACCAAGCTTCAAATGGAGTTTTGTGAGCCAAACCCTTGGTTGGGAGCCTGTTTTGTAGGTAAACAGCAGTGTTCAAGCTTCTGGCCACAAGGTTTTTGGCATATTTTTCTCAAACATAAGACATCTGGCCATATCCATCAAGCTTCTATTCTTTCTTTCACTCACTCCATTTTGTTGAGGAGTATAAGCATTGGTTAGTTGATGCTTGATGCCAGCATCAGTGCAACTAGCTTGGAACTGAGTTGAGGTGTACTCAGCTCCATTATCTGACCTGATAGTTTTAAGTTTGCAACCTGTTTCTGTCTCAGCTTCTACTTTAAACTTCAAGATAGTTGAGCTACCTCAGACTTATGCTTCATAAAGTAAATCCAAAAATATCTGGTTCAGTCATCAATGAAGAGAATAAAATACATGTTTCCACTGAGTGATTCAGTCCTCATAGGTCCACACACATCAGTGTGTACAAGTTGAAGCTTCTTTGATACTCTCCAGGCTTGATTCGAGGGAAATGGAAGTCTTGCTTGTTTCCCTAGTTGACATACCTCACACACTTCATCATGCTTCACTGAATTTGTGAAGTTTTCAACCAGTTCTTCACTGATCATCTTGGACATTGAACTGAAGTTGACATGCCCTAGTCTTTGATGCCATAGCTTATAGTCTTTAACTGAAACTGTGTATGCTGAGTCTGTGTTGTTTGTCTAGTCAACAACAAAGCTCTTATCAGCCATAGTAATTAACATGAACTTGGATCCATGTGGATCACTAATTTGGCACTCTTTGCCCTTAAACACAATAGTATAGCCCTTATCTAGCAACTGAGCTATGCTGAGTAGATTTCTATCAATCTCAGGCACTAGCAACACATTCGAAACTAGCTTATTGCCTGTAGGAGTGCTGATCAACACATCACCTTTGCCTTCTGCATTGATAAAGTGACCATGACCAACTTTAACCATGGCCTTGAAGCTTCTGTTAATTAACTTGAAGATAGCAACATCTGGTGTCATATGGTTGGTACAGCCACTGTCCAGGAGCCACCCTTTGGTAACTTTTTCTTTTGTAGCTGAGCATGAGACTGCAAAGACCTGCTCCTCATGATCACTTCCTTCTTCAGCTACTTGAGCCTCAGCCTTTGGCTGTTGATATTGAGCTTGCCTTGGTCTGCCCATGTTTTTGCAAACCTTTTCAACATGGCCTCTCTTCTTGCAATACTGGCATATTGCATCTGGCCTAAACCAACATTTTTCTTCTGGATGACCAGGTTTCTTATAGAATCTGCAAAGTTGCTCACCTTTTCTTGCAGCATCAAGCTTAGGCCTGTTTTTCCAAGTCTTCTTGCCTTTGTAGGCAGAAGTGCTCGAGACTAGTTTTGTTTTGGCTTGAAAGGCACCTTCTTGGTGTTCTTTCAGTCTACTAGCCCTCCTTTGCTCCTGAGCATACAAAGAATTAATGAGCTCAGTCAAGAAGATGCTGGCCAAGTCTCTCGAATCCTCAAGGGATGAGATTTTTGCTTCATATCTCTCAGGCAGTGTTGAGAGAACCTTCTCCACAATTCTTGCTTCACTGAACTCTTCTCCTAGCAATCTTATACTGTTAACCACAGCCATGATCCTATCTGAATACTGCTTCACTGTTTCTTCTTCCTTCATCTTGAGATTCTCGAAATCCCTTCTCAAGTTCAAGAGCTGCTGCTGCCTGGTTCTTTCAGTGCCTTGGAACTCCTCCTTGAGTTTGTCCCAGGCCTGCTTTGGTGTCTCACAGGCCATGATCCTGGTGAAGATAACATTGGATACACAGTTCTGAATGCATGACATGGCCTTGTGCCTCTTTTTTCTCTCTTCAGTATGCTGCCTCATTTGAGCCACTGTTGGATTGGCTCGAAGAGGAGCTGGCTCAGCATCGGTATTGATCACATCCCATAGGTCGAATGCCTACAAGTATGTCTTCATCTTTACTGTCCATATGTGAAATCCTTCACCACTGAAAATTGATGGTGTTACTGGAGATTTGCAACCATTTTAGTTCAAGTTTAACAACAACAGGTCCTTAAAGACAAATGCTCTAGATACCAATTGTTGGTGTTTTGAGAGTACTTTGCAAGCTGAGCAACTAGCTTATGTTGTAAGCCACGATTCTTGACAAAGAAGGAAAAAAGAAATTTGCTAAGGAATAAGATCAAGAACGAAAGCAAAGAAAAAATGGAGCTTAAGTTGCATGAATCTGATGTAATTCATTACAAAACATCATTGGCTTACAACCATTACATATACCAACAAAATGACAATTCAAATTTTGCTAATCATCACCTAATGTTTACCTAATACCACTAAGTTTCATGGAAACTTGAAAACTTAGCTTGTACACATTGTATAGCTGATATAATCAGCTCAATCAACATCAAATCTACATAAAATATTAACCTAATCCAGTTGGAAAGAAACTGAATTACATTACATAGACTAGAGATTACAAAATGAACAAAATAGGACTTGTTGCACATGAGATAATGGCTTCTGCATGGCCACATTTGTTGCTTCACGTGCTACCTGCTTGGTGCTGCATGAGCTACATGGAAAGCCAAATTCTAACAGATATTTGTCCGAGTAATTTCTGCAGTACCTCAATTTGCTCTCGGGTGAATGGATTGATTTCGTTGCTAGTGTTGTTGTTGTTGGAAGTGTTGACAACATTTGCTCGACTATCCCGATCCAGGCGTGCTTGGTTAGGCCTTCAACCAGTAGGCTTCCCATATAATTTCTAGCAAGTTTCTTTGAGGTGACCAAGTTTCTTACAATGGTCGTACCATGGTCTTCCTTTTCTTTGCTTGTTATCCTGAGATGAGTTATGTGTATACAAGGCTTCAGCAACCAAGAAACTCATTTTTTTTGTCATCATCAGTTTCGTCCTACTTTCTTCTCTTTTGACTTCAGCAAATGTCTCCGGATGGAAGGTAAAGGCTTGCTGCCCAAGATTCTCCCTTTTACTTCATCCAAATCATTATTGAGACCAATGAGAAATTTGGATGTTCTCTTTTGATCAACAATCTTTGTGTAAAGCTGCATTATGTGGACATTTCCAAGGGTATATTTCAAACATATCAAGGTGCTACTAGTACCTGGTTATTGTGTTGAAATATTGAGTGATAGTCATCTCCCTTTTTCGTAGACCATGAAGACAAGTTTCAATTTCAAAAAGTTCAGAGGTATTTTTAGAACTGGAGTAAGTTTCTCTTACAGCATCCCAGATTTCCTTTGCTATTTTGTAGAGAAGGAAATCTTCTCCAATTTCCATGGTCATGGAGTTTATTAGCCATGATATGACTATGTGAATTTCAATCTTCCACGTGGGACACTTGGGATCTGTTGTTGTCGGAATATAATCCTCATTAGTGAGATAATTATCATTGCCTCCACCAGAAATATACATAAGGAATGATTGTGACCATTAAAGAAAATTGAGGCTATTGAGATTGTGACTAGTGATAGGAATATGAGAGTTTTTGATGATATTGGCTGAGAAATTTTCATAGTTTTTTTTCTGAGGGATTTTGCTCAAGTCTGGATTTGACTTCCGAAAAGGAGATGGTTTGCGTATCCATGTTGTTTTAGGGTTTAGAGCCTAATTTTGGTACCATGGGAAAGTTAGTATAGGAAAATTCTTCTTCATATAAAGGAAATACAATCTAACTTATATATTAGGACGATATTCTAGTAAAGATAATTGGGCAATCCCACAAAGTTAGGAATCTTAATAAACAAGGAAAGCAACTAATTAGAAATCAATAATGACTGATCTTATTTGTCTTAAGAAAATAAATAATAAATCCTAATCTACCAGGTTACATCATATTAGTAAATTCCTAATATATACAAGCTAATTTGGCTACTTTCTACATGAAGTTATTTGGGTGAGTAATTGTAACAAGTCAAAGTTATCTATTAAGATTGCAATTACTTTTTATGTACGGGTAGACTGGATTTTAGCCAATAGGTTATTGAATCGATTTTTGAATAAGTAAGACTCCTCAGAGTACAATTGTTTTTCGAACTGCATTAATAAGGAGTGTGTGCTTACCTTCACTCTTTCTCTTATTTACTTGTTGCTTTTTTTACACAGGCTTATTCGAACTTGTATCCAAACAACTCTTAGGACCTTAAGTTGGGATAGAGTGCAAACATATTTTTTCAATTAGTCTTAGAGTAGGACTCAACAGTTAGTTGAAAGCAATTATTGCACTGATTACAATCATGGAGGCCATGAAAGAAGCAAGTTCCATCTCTTAGCTCCACTACTCATTGGATATTTTAACTATACTTATTGGAAAGCTTGATTGAGGGTTTTTATTTTTGGAAAAATTAGTTTGAAAAATAGCAGAATAGTGCACAACATAATTTTAAAATTCTTTCGAAATTGACATGTTGTGGTATTTATAGCAATAAAGCTATTTACCTAGATTGTACCTGTGTTTTGTATGAAGTAGACTAAATCATTCTCTGCTTTCAACCACTCGATCTTGTTCACTATCCTCAACCTCAATTTGCTATAGTGTGGGCTCTATTAGCAAATCAATGAAAACTTTATTGTGAAACTTTAAGGGGTTGAAAATTGAAAGAAGATTTCTTGTCAAAAGATAGAATCTATTTAAGAAAATAATGTTTCTATATTTGGACAGAATATCAATATATACAAATATTAACCAAATAATAATATTTAAATACGAAAATGCAACTCCTACTAAGTGTACCATTGGGGCGACAGCGACAACCCCTTTCTGGGACTAGGGCTTGCCACAATTTGTTGTTAAATTAGGCTTGTCAGACCTTGTCATATATCGGATCAATTATATGTGTATTTAAATCAACTCATATAATTTATTCAAACCCGATAAGTATATTTTCGTATACAAAAATTTTATTTATTCTTTTTAATTAACTCAAATAATCAATCATATTAATTAAATTATTTTCTCAACCCAAAATTAATTTCATTAAAATTATAATGATTTTATCGTGCTAAAATCTATGAATAATTTACTTTAATTATCTTGTTCTCGTGAAACTATAATGACTTGATTAATTTAATTTGTTCTTCAAACTTAAATTATTTAATTTCATATTAAATAATAATTAGGAGACATAAATTAATTCCAAGTCATTTCTTGTTCATGGTAAGAAAACACATTCACTACAGATAATGATGCATACGATCTATTTTTTTAGTTTGTCGTTTCACATTTTTCATTTCATTAATTAATGCAAACCATCAAGGTTATACTGAGTTAGCTGAGGGACCAGTTAAACATATATAATTATGGCTAAAATAATTTTTAATTAAGTTCTAACTCTCTATCTATTAATTATAACATTATTTATCATGATTGAACTCTCCCCATTATCTATCGTTAGGAAAACTACTTTACTAAGTGCTTGTTTAATGACATTCTCATATATGTTACCGTCATAGGATATCTTTAATCCATTTAGGATAAATCCATTCTCTCAATATAATTTTATTTTATCTGATTATAATTATTACATTTCCCTTCATGAAAAATCAAATACTAACTAATAGGGTTGATTAAACCATTTATTATTCTTGTTGGAAATTATTTTCCAAAAATTTCAATAAAACAACATATCTCCTCTAAACTTCTTTTCGGTTTTCTTGTTCTCTTTTCTTTCTAATCCATTCTTTAGGCTTCTGGAATTGATCTGTAAGTGTTCTAATTACTCTTATTTGATTTCCAGAATTCCAAGGATCATTCAACAAGTTCAACAGCCTACTTATGTCCTAAATCTCATCCAATTCAAGTTCAACAAGGATTCTTCTTGTTCTTGGCCAAAGTAACCTTGCTTATTCTCCATTCCTATTCTTTTCATTTTTATTCATATTGGATTATATATGACTTTGAGAATTTGTTGCTTAATTTTTCAGATTTAAATAGGTCTTGATCATGTTCTCCTGCTTCAAGTGGAACTCCTTTCAGATTGAGTCTTTTCAAATCTAATTAAATCCTTATAGAGTATCATGGGCTTCCTTATACGTGATCTTGGGGGTTGTGAGGTGACAATTCATTTCTTTATGCTTCATTTTTGTGTTAATTGCTCCACACCACTAACACTGCGTCAGGGGGCTTGAAGCTTGGAGACTATGCCATACGTCTCCCTCTATAATCACCCGTGGATAAGATCTTCTCAATGCACAAATCGAACGCTGTAACAAAAGCCTGTGCCTCGAGAATTTCGGACTAAAGGCCTCAGCAATGCTGGCCCCCGACACACACCAAAGCCGAGTCACCCAATCGGTCCCACCCCTACTGCCAGTTTCCCATAAGCCGCCTCCACATTGAGCTTGAGCACATAGGGAAACCATATGGGTTGTTTTTTTAGAGGGGTAAAACTAAAAATATGGGTTGTTTTTTTTGGAGACGTAATGGAAAAAATAGGGGTAAAACATCAATCATAAAATATTGAGTCGTGTGGACTGTAAGCAGTAAAGTTATGGTTTTAATTATTTTTATACAATATTTAAAATTATTCATAAATAAAAAGAAAAACATATTTGAGTGTGCTTAAACCGCTTGCGAGTTAAAGATTTAGTTAGCATTTATGATTTTAATTTCAATTATGGACTAATATTATTTTATTTGATTATTTTGATGAAAACTTTCACTTTTATATTTTGAAATGTTTGTATTTGATTATTGATTATTTTATATTTTATCATTAACAAAATCGATAATTTATTTTCAATTAATATGAAAATTTTATAAGTAAAAAACACATTTAAATTTTAAATTCAACTCAACTCAATTGCAACCATTAACTCAAGCAAGTTTCAAATTCTAATCCGTATAAAAAAAATGCAAAGAACCGGTAAACAGAAAACGTTATTTGATATATGAAAAGAGTATGTTTATGATAAGTCCAAACGAAGCGAAGACTTGACTGGTCACACCGCTTGTGACAAATTTAATTTTCTAATAGAAGAATTACTTAAATTCGAAGAAATAATTATGTATTTGAAGTTGTGTTTTAAATTGCCATGATCTCAACATCACCAACAGCTGCTTCAAGAATCTATTACGGAAACGTAGCATGATTAAACAAATCAATCAACTTTATTAATAGTTTCTCACCGACCTTCATTACTATACCATGTTCCTCAACAAAAGAAAATATAAAACTGAAACCGACCAACTTTTTTAGATATAAATCTACCAATATTTTATTTGCAACTAGGTGATTAGCCATGTGTCAAGCTTTAATTTAATGTCATTTGAGATCAACGATAAATCTTGACATTCATGTCTATAAATAAATTGTGGAACGCATAGCTATAATATCCATCATCCAATCTGTCGTTTAACTGCATAGATTTTTCCAATTTCAACTATGGAATCAGCTTCTCTTTCTTCCTCTTCTTTCCTTCCATCTCTACATTACCGGAAAATGTTTACCCCACGGTGGCACGATAAAAGGTCTCGCTGCAGTCTGGTTTTCGCGGCCGGAAGAGAGTCTCAACAATGGAATCACAGTGGACAACTAGTGAATGAAAGCTTGATCGTGTTAAGGAAACGAATTCATGATATGAAGATTATTGAAAGAAATTATGAGCCACCGGCGGATTGGATGGAGTGGGAGAAGCAGTATTATACATCGTACAATGAGTTCATTTGCCAAATTGTGGGGTTACTGCAATCTTATTTGATGAATACCAAACCTAGCTTGGCTCTTGGGATTTTAGCGTTGGTTACAATCTACTTGCAAGCATCCATAATCATGGATTTAGTGCACTTGGTTCTGGCTGCCAATGGAGTCTTGTCTACTATTGGTTTCCATTGAGATTTAAATTGTGTATAAAGTCGTAGGCTCGGAGCTTAGCAATGCATAAATAAATTGTAGATATTAAATTGGGTTAATGTAAAAATTGTCTAGAAATTGAAAATTTTCACTATACTTATGAACTAAAGGTAAATTTACCACTATACTTCAACCTTATATTAATGCCATTGTAACACCCCAAACTCGGACTAGACGTTATGGTCGAATCCGGGAGTGTTACAAGGAAGGGTTTTGAAATCAGTGTTACTTCGGTAAAACTTTGTAAAGTTGTTCGATAAATCATCCAAGTTCTATAACCCATATTCGTTTACATAACTATTACTGAAATCATTATTTAATTAATTCCTTTGCCAAAACATAATTTACGGCGGAAGTCTTTGAAACTGTTATATTTTGGAAATCCAGTTCATATTTTTAGAAAAAAAACCTTTGTTTTCGTAAAACCATGTTTCTAGTCAACCGTCACGATAAAAGAGTCAAAACGAAATCCAAATCCAAAATATGCAATCTGTGGATTACCTGTACAGAACAAACAAATAGACGTTAGTTTTTGTAAACTCAGTGTGTAACCCAACAGAAGTAGACATGTAATATACACAGAAATCTCATATACAGACAGATACAGATTCGGACTTAGGTCCATGACAAATGCAGATACAAAATCAGATAAACAGAGCAGATATCCAGAGTCTTACCCCCATCCTCTATACACCATCTTCGACCATCCTATCACACCAAGTGGGGTTAAAAACACCCACCTATCCCTACACACCATATAGTGTCGATGCGACACATGTCAGATAATATGCAGACAAGCTGCCAGAATATAGGCAAAGAGTTGCCATATAGATCACTTCCTCCACATATATAATTCCCATCCCCAAACACAGATACAAAATATAGATGTAGATATATCAGATTAAACATGCTTAACATGCTCGTATACAGATGGATACATACTTAAATAGTACAATCAAACATACATTTAGTATTCTACTCAAATCAGTCTATTGGAATACTATAGCACACAAAATAGGGTTTGGTTAGCCCTTACAGACCCTACGGTAGGCCCACAGTCGATCGGAACGACCCGTGCGACATTAGGAAAAGTTTAAGAATTATGGGCCCACACACCTAAATTGGCCTTACCCGTGTGGGCCCACACGACCACTCTCACACCATCACACGACCGTGTCCTGCGCACAGCCACGCCTTCGTCAAACACATGGCTGTGTCTCGCACATGGCCAGGCACACGCCCTTGTGGCATCAACAGAATGCTTTTTCGACTTTTGTCGAAGCTCGATTTTTTCGCATTAGGAGTACACACCTGGTTCGTTTCGATGCGAAAACAATCCCGAGCCTTTAGAAACCAAAAAACAGAATACCCAACACCGATTTAGAAGTTTGATTAACGAATTTGTCAACAAGAACCAACTCAAAACCGACTTACCGCCGACGACAAACCAACCCTAACGCGCACTAATCGTTGGAGTGCAATTCTTCGCCTCACAACCTTCACTTAATCACAGAATCTGCCAATTAATCACTACAGTCTAACATCACTAAACCCAAACCAAAAGTTAAAGGGATGCAAAGTTTTACTTACCAGCCGATTAAAGAACCAGGAAATCGCAGTAGCGTCGATTGAACGAAGGATTCACAGACCAAATCAAAGGAAAACGAAAGGAACTTTACCGATAAAGGAAAAATGTCAGAAGGGGGAAAAAGAGAAAAAAATTGACATAAAAAAACTTTTAGGAAGAAAATAATCATAATAATAAATAAAATAAAATAAAAATAAGATTTGAAATTCCTAATATCCCAACTTCCCATTATCCCACTAACTATCCCATCACCTCAGAATTTTAAGACCGCTCAAACTCTCTCAGCCAACTGAAACAAAAATTAACACTTTCACTCCCGCAAGAATTCAAACACAGGACCTCCAACACAACAACTTCCTTACCACTCGAACTAGCAAACTCATTCTAATATAAGTTTACTAAAGATAAAATATAACCCAACCAACCAAGGATAAGGCTAGAATAAAAAATAACCAAAATTTTTCAAATGAGGGGCTTAAACCCAAGACCCCATACACACACCCCAAAACACTTAACCACTGAAGCAGATACACATTTATGCCAAATTTCACAAAAACAAAATTAAATTATTCAGGGCGTTACAGCCACTTTATTTTTGTTTATTGAAATTTGCCACTAAAGTATGATTTTTTTATTAATTTTGTTATCCAATTTAATTTAAAATAATTTGAAGATAAATTTTAATAAAAATATTTTTATTTTTTTAATATTTAACAATAATAAATTAATTAATATATTATTGAATAAAAGTTTTATTTTATAAAAAAAAAATTATTTTTCTTCTTTATATATTTTAATTTTCAAGTATTTATTTCATTGAATAAAATTATAATTTAATTTATTAATATCCAATATTTTATAAATTATCTTCTTGTTAACCATTAAAATTAAATATTTGAAAGATTTATTATATTTTATTTTTAAATCATCAAAAAAAAGATTGAGTTGTAAATTTTAATTAAGATACTCAAAGTTTGTTACAAAATTCAATAAATTTCAACCTTTATTGTAAACTTCATTCACATAAAACTTGAGTGATAATTTTACAAATATTTTCAAAATATAATAAAAAATAATAATCAAAATAAAATATAGTGACAATTTTTAATATTTACTTATAATTTGATGAAAAATTTACACTTTAATCCTATTAAAATTCTAAATCCAATTTTGTTGAGTGTTATTTTTAGAAAAGGAACTAATTCTTTTCTCTAATCAAAGAATTTTTTGCAT
Source organism: Gossypium australe (assembly GCA_005393395.2). Lineage (NCBI taxonomy): Eukaryota > Viridiplantae > Streptophyta > Magnoliopsida > Malvales > Malvaceae > Gossypium > Gossypium australe. The sequence goes on along the minus strand of CM016625.1, from coordinate 31,066,350 downwards.
AAATGTTGGGTTAATAGTCATCGTTTTAAAATCAATATATTTTTTAACAAGGACATAATTGAACTATTCCAATATTTGCAAGTGCATTAACTCGTTGTCATGTAATAAATATAACGAATATTTTTTTGATGAATGCATGGAAACAAATTTGATGAATTTACAACTTACGATAGGTTGTAGGAAGTGTTATTTCAGGAAAATACGAGTAGATTTTTCAGAGTAGATAAAATGAGATTTATTAGTGACATAAGAGAAAGTAGATGGATATCAGATGAAGTTGAAAATGTTGATACGTTGAGAGATACTAATCTGAGGTTGTGAAAAGTGTAGATGTCAAAGTATGAAATTTAAAATATAAAATATAAAAAAATAAAATTGAATCAGTGGGAAAAGTGGAAGGATTAGAAGTGTAATTTTATTAAAATTGAATTGTGACACAAAGGTTGAATCGAAAAGATTTTGAAGTGCAAAAAAAAAAAATCATTTTTGGGAAAGGATAATTATGGAATTATTAAATAAGAAAATTAGGAAAATGTTGGCATTATTTATAGCTATTGAATTTGACGGGAAATTGAGACTTAATCCTAGTCATTGAATATAAATTATTATAGATAGATTTTCATATTAAATTATGTTATTATATTATTAAATTAAAGAGATATTTCAATAGAAATATGGGGAAACTCTCATCCTATTTCATTTACATGCCACTCATAGGAAATAGAAGAAAATTTATTTTTTTACAATTTCATCCTTTTTCTTCATTCGAGAGAAACAATAGTTTTAATAGAAATCCTTAGTACAATCAAGTTTTCAATAAGTTAGCAAGGTTGTTTTCAAGAAAGAAAGTTGTATGTACATGATAGAAGTAAGAGAAGAATTAAATTAGTGTGAGAAACTAAGGCATCAAGGTAAGAGCCTCATGATTTAATGATAATATCATGTTTATTTTAATTAGTTGTGCCTGAAAGTGTTATTAGACAAGTGTTTTGATTATTTATACTTTATGTTATTAATATGTTAATGAAGATAAATACAAGGAAGTTGAAACAAGAGATAAAAAGAAAGGAAAACAAGTAACAAAAGATTAAAGGAAGGTAGGGGAAAACATAAGCAGCAAAATTTAAGTATAAAATATGCTAAAGATGGTTATAATAATTTTATAATTTTAAGATATACCTAGTTATGTTTGAAATTAATGTGAATGAGATCAAGAGAAGCATTAATTGAGAGTAAGAGATCTAGTGTGAAAGTGATGATAATATGTGCATTTGAATATTAAGTAGTAAGGACTATAAATTGTAAAATATGAGAAAATGTTATATAAATTTGAATGAATGAAAGAAATTGATGTTCAAGTTATTAGCATTGCCATGTAGACAAGATTAAAACTTGTTGGATAGATGGCATACCATTAGGGGTATTAATACGCACAAGTGAAAGTGGCACTATGGTGCATGGTGTAATAGTACCTCGGTACTTCAGTGACATTAGCACTTTGGTGCTCTAGAGTGTTTAAGCACATTTGTGCTAGTGTATCAAGTGAAAACTTCGTATATCCTTCTTGTTCTTTCAAGTACACTATGGGCTATATTATTACAGTAAGTGGATAATGTTGGATTATTGTAATCATTAGAAAAATTCTTAAACTTCAAATTTATTTTTTATAATGTGTTATTATGCTTAAATCTTTAATTGATTAATTATAAATGTAAGTTTGAATTCTTCGAGTACTGACTAAGTTATTCAATAACTTAGTGCATTCTTTTCTAACACGTAGGTAAAAAGTCGTTCTTGAGAGCAATGCTCAAAGTTGACATCCAGAATCATATCTTATCACTAAACAGGAGCCTAAAGAATATGAATATTATATTTGGGTTCTTAGGATGGCATGTAAATAGGGTTAGAACCATGTGAATGTATATAGAAAACTAGTTTGGAGGTTCAAACTATACCTTGCATCCTTATTGGTATTTTGAATTTTGATGAACTGAGATATACTTGAATTATGTGATGTTTGGGTGATAACTTGGCATGTTTTAAGGTTTAGAAATGGTGGTCAAAGTTTGGAAATGATGTATATGGTGTTTCAAGTTTGTTTGATTTCCAAGCACCTTAGTGTTGGCATAAGTGGGATTTGTATTGGTATAACATCAACAAAATGCAAAAATAAATTGTATTAAGCAGAGATATCAATAAATTTGAGACTCATATCGATACAACTGCTTTGTTTTGCTCATTTTGTCCTATTTTGCCTCTAACAAGCCCAAAACAACCCCTCGAGTGGAGCCAAATTTTAAAGGAAGCTTAGAAATGTTCTAAATTACCACAAATGACCTTAATAATGCCAATATTAAGTGGAGAAGATGAAAGCCAAGTTTAGTGAACTTAGTGCTCAAAATGACATACGTAACTCGAGTTATCAACTAAACTCAAGTAAGGAGTTTTATATTTGGGATATCTGACAAATAACATTTCTTAGCACTCTAGAATTTGAGAAACAAACCTTGTTATCCTTCCACTATAATTGCTTTTATAAATTTAAATTGTGTTTAACTAATGCTAGGTTGTTCAATAGCAAACCAACTTCGTAGCCCTTTTTACAATCATTTGATTACTATTACTTTTACGTAAATTAGGTAAAACAAATATAATTTATAGTATAGCATTTATGAAAAAGGTTTATAAATTGTTCAATAACATTTATAACACTTATGATAGGGTACACAAATACGTGACCATGAAAGAGTAATACAGAATTTATAATATTGCATTTACAAACTTAATTTGCTATTAGGTAAAAATTTGCGTGAAATACTTGAACGTGAAATGTCTAATAGAAAAGCATTTTGGATACAATAATAAATATATTATTACATTTTAAAAATAAAATGCATGTCCTAAAATTAAAATAGTTTATTATTGTATAAAAAAATTATAAATATACATAAAAAAGATTCCGACTTAAATCAACAATGTGTTGGGGAAGTCATAACCTAATTGGTAAGTAATTGCTTGTAAATATTGTGTAATTACACAATTATCAACCTTCTCCTAAGAATTGAAAGTGAAATTAGGGTGCTCCAATTACATTTAATTTAATGAGACTCACTAATTACAATAGTCACCCAAACATGCTACTCATGTGTTATTTATAAGCAATTACACCTAAATCTAATTACTAGATGACTTTCCAAACATTACATTACTCTTTTAATTTTACCATTTTAACCAAAATTATTTTTTATTTTTTATGCCAATTTTTAATAAATTTGTTACATAATTATTTTCGCCATATGAGTATGTATATTTAAATCATCTTTTAATTATCCTTAAAAAGCAATTTATCATAATTAGTCTAATCTTTTGAAAAATCTAAAATAAAAAAATTCAAATTAAATGAGGTCCACACATATTTAATTGTGATAATTTGAGTTCACATTAAAAGGAAAAATAAAGTAGAAGAGTTCCAATTTCAATGGCTTCAAAATCTATAACTTTCATTTTTAATATGCATCAGCGCCATTACCTTTCCTCTCATAATAATATTGTGTCAATCTTTTTATCTCAAACAAACAACTATCTCCTCATGGATTTTCCCATCCACTTCTACTCAAAGCATAAATACTTAAAATATAATTCGTTTTTGCTTAAAAACATAATGATTCATTTGTAATTAAGTTGGGCTTCAATCTTCTCATAGATAAGCAACTCAGAGCTAAGTACAAGATTTTTGAATATTGTCCATAGGATATTTCAAGAAGTGTTTCTTTGTGTGGAGATCGTTTGCTAAGGTTTGACCCATTTTGTGTCAAATTCTACTTTGGTCGATTAGAGTAGGAATCTTATCAAATTTTGGATTGATAATTGGATAGCAGAGGTGGGTCCTCTTATTAATTATTGTCAGACTCCTTCCCTTATTGATGAAACTATCACTTTTCGAGAGGTAGTGACTATAGAGGGTGACTGGAATTGGGATTATATGCGATGTTTTTTAAATAATGATACTCATTCTTATACTGTGAGCATATTGTCTCCGATCCACCTAGTAGGTCTTGATGCTATTAGATCAAGTTGGACCACCAATGGTAAGTTTACAATCAAAATAACTTACGGTATTCTAATGAAAAATTCCCTTAATCCATCAGAGGATAAATGGACCAGGTGACACCCCTGTTGCTAAAAAAAACAAATTTAGTCCTACTCAATGCCCTAAAAGTAACCTTGAAATTCAGGAAACGCAAAAGACTTCTTATGCATCAGATGTTGGAAGTCTAATGTATGCTCAAGTATGTAAGCGTCAGGATATTGCATACATTATTGGGATGTTAGGCAGATATTTAAGTAACCCTGGTATGGGTCATTGGATAGACAACCAAGAGGGTTATGAGGTATCTTCAGAAAACAAAAGGTTACATGCTCACTTATAAGAGATCAAATCATTTGGAGGTCGTAGGGTATTCTGATTCTGATTTCGTTAGGTGCCAAGATAGTAGGAAATCTACATCAAGCTATATTTATCTATTAACTAGAGGAGCTATATCCTGGAAAAGTGTCAAACAAACACTTGAAGCTTTTTCCACTATGGGAGTAGAGTTGTAGCATGCTACTAGGCATCAAACCATGGAATAAGGCTACGGTACTTTGTCACTAGGCTGCACATTTTGGAGAATGTAGAAAGACCACTCAAATTATTTAGTGACAATAAGTTAGAGGTATTGTATTCCAACAACAATATGAGCTCATCTAAGTTAAAGCATATTGACATAAAGTTATTAATTGTGAAAGAAAGAGTGCAAAGTAGACAAATATTCATAGAGCACATTGGGACAAACTCCATGATAGCATATCCACTCACAAGAAGTTTACCACCCAAGGTCTTTCATGAGTACACTGTTCATATGGGTGTTATATTATTTGAGGAAGTCACAGTTTAGTGGGAGTTTGTATTTTATTTGCTTTATGTTTTTTTTAGACATTTAAGTATTTGGTTATTTTCTGATTAGAAATGAAGTATCCAGTTTATTTGATATTGACCTCACTTGAATTTAAGAAGAACCAGTTGAAAATAGGCATGTTTGGTTCACATTGCATGTAATTTCTATGTTACGCGTCCATGATTGATCTATGTCATTTGACTATATTTGTATATGTGACCATTGATGAGTTTAGTCATGATTAATATGACAAAGACTGCTTTGATCCTAAATGGATATAGTTGATGGACGAGATTGTTATAGAATACTTGCTATATGATAGCAAATTTTGAGCTCATAAGGTTATACATTTATCAAGAAACATTTGTTGCCCAAGTGGGAGATTGTTGGATTAAAATCCTCAATTATGGGCACATATGTATAATGTATAATGCTATTATAAAGTGTGATACAAAATTAAGTGACCAATTATGTTATAAGTATCATAGGTATTAAAGTGACATGGAAATAATGTGTAGATACCATAAGTGGTATTTATACTTTGATGAGGGGCCAAATTATAAATACCCAAAATTGATTTAATAATCAGTTATTTAAAAGAGGTATTGGTCCCCAAGAAATAGATAGATCTCATATTTTTCTTCCATCCCCATCACAGAGTTATACAAAGAGAAAAACTATTTTCTTGGAAGATAAAAACCTTCTGTGCAATCTCCAACAATGGATTCAGGTACGTTTCCACATATAGTTTTGTTCTTAATGATCTGACATGACAACTTCTAGTTTATATTGAATTCTTTCGGTATTACAATATCAACGTCTATTACTTCCACTCAAATCATGCCACATAATTAAAATTAGTACACCTATCACATGCATATGTGTGTGAAAATCATATATTTAGAATACATGTGTACATTTGAATATAACATACGATAAATAATTAAAATGTAAAGTTTGAAATTAATTAATAATAACACATGTAATATGTACAATATTTTGTTAAAAAAATTAGATTTAATTGTTAGTAAAAAAATTAAACACGTAAGTACATCATATTAAAAATACTAAATGTATTTAGAATACATGTGTGCATTTGAATATAACATATGATAAACAATTAAAACGTGAGGTTTGAAATTAATTAATGATAACACATACAATATGTACAATATTTTATTGAAAAAATTAGATTAAATTGTTAGTAGAAAGAAATTTAAAATTAAATTGTTAGTAAAAAGAAATTTAAACACGTAAATACATAATATTAAGTATACTAAATGCACTATAATTATTTATCATGATGTTATCCTCAATTTTAAGTTAGTGTCAAATTGACTTGTGACACCGAAAATATTATAAAAAAATTATGACATACCCTTAATTAACATTTATTACATTATTAAAATTAATTGAATATCTAAGTTTGGAGGATATCATCATGATTGTATAAAAAAAATCAATTGAGCCATTAATGCATTATGGAAATAATTTTTTAACAAGCGAAGTAAATTTTAGCAAATAAATATATACTTTTCAGGGTGTATCACTTCCATCTCACTCTCACGGGCTGAATAAGATAATTCTGTAAAGAGTTAACAATTACAGAAGAAATTTGGTAGTTTTAATTAATATAAATAATCATATTACAATGGGTGCAAATTGAACAAATTTTAATGAGTCAGTAGTCAGTATCGTGGTTTTAGGGGCAACAACCAATTTGCTTTACCGTTTGTATTTGTTTGGTTTTGTTGTTTTGCACCTTTTGGTGGTTTTAGCTTATGCTATCATTTCTACTTGATGACGACTAAAAACACAATGATAGAAACAACTGGATGTTTTAATTAATACAGTGCTTATAAAAAATTTGGAGTTACAAGGTAGAGGAAAGTAAAGAGAAGAAAGAAATGGATGAAGTGTTGTTGGGGAAGAGGGAAGGGAGGAGATGGGGGTTGTTCCTGGAAGAGCTTAAGAAAGTGAGCTCGGTTGCAGTTCCTTTCATGGCGGTGGCAGTGTCGCAATACCTCCTTCAGGCTGTGTCAGTGATGATGGCAGGTCACCTTGGTCAACTCTCACTCTCTGCTGTTGCAATCGCCACCTCTTTCTGCAATGTCACTGGCTTTAGCCTCCTAGTAAATTTTACTTCCACTTCTTTTCAATTCCGAATATCACTTTAAACCTTACTAATTTAATATATACACATTAGATATGTTAATGTTAAGATCCGCTACAGCTCAAATTGGGTTTTAGTGTGGTTTGATGGAAAATGTGAAAGGATGGAAAAAGAGAGTGAAAAAGTGAAAAGAAAAGTGAAAAAAATAAAATGTGAGAGATAATCATTTTTCATCATAATACATAAAAGTTAATCTTTCTAAATTGAAAAGATGCGATGAGAGAAAATGAGAAAGATGTTTATATCAATTTAAAAGTATGTATTTTTCAAATGTTTTATATATTTTTTTTCAATTTTATCAAGGAGGGAAAAATTATTTTTCTTTCATTTTTTTTTATCTTTCTTACAAAAGCAAACTTTTGGAAAAAAAAATTATATTTTTCATCTTTTTAATTTTCTGTCAGTTCAATTTTTCATCCTCTCAATTTTCTTTTTATTTTACTAAGCAAAGCTTCAACCAAGTATCAAAATTAGAATATGTTTTAATAACTTTTTAAGCATAATTATCAAGTTAAATTTTTTTAACATTACAAAATTGAAAGAAAAGGGAAGGTGGTGATGGAATTTAAACTCATGTAGATATTAAACGAAAGTTTTAATTACATGTTTAAACAAATCTTAATTTTCATATCAACAATGAAGTTAGAAGATGGGTTTGAATTGGACTTTGGTCATTAATGTAAGTACAATCCAAATCTTTTCAAATATAACAATTTCATCCCACCCTAGGAAACAATGAGAAGAGATAATAGTTTGAACACTTTCTCAGGAAGAAAAAAATTAGTCATTTGTGATTTAATCTGAACTGGTTGAGTTAGATTAAAAACTTGTTTGAATCAAATGTTAAAATGATTTTTATAAAATTTTAAATATTTAAATATTTTTTAATAATTAATTTATTTTGAATCACAGTCGAATTAATTCCACCATTTGTTGGATTCCAATGGTTTGAAAAAGTAGTAATGTGGACCTAATGCTAATTAACACCGGTTATTTATCTGCTGAGAATTGAAGTCGGGATTTGCTGGTGCCATGGAAACCTTATGCGGTCAAGCTTACGGAGCAAAGCAATATCAAAAGTTTGGAAGTTATACTTATTGCGCAATAATGTGTCTAATTCCAATTTGTCTTCCGGTGTGCCTGCTGTGGGTATTCATGGACAAGCTATTAGTGCTAACGGGGCAAGACCCTGAAATTGCGAAGGTGGCTTGGAGATACGGGATATGGCTTATTCCTGCGTTATTCCCCTACTCCATTCTTCAATCTCAAGTTCGATATTTCCAGACCCAGAGCTTGATTCTTCCAATGCTCTTCATTTCACTCGCAACTCTATGCTTCCATGTTCCTGTTTGTTGGGTTTTGGTATTCAAATCCGGGTTAGAAAATACAGGAGCAGCACTGTCCATTGGCTTGTCTTATTGGTTAAATGTAATCTTGCTTGGTTTCTACATGAGATACTCAGCCTCCTGTGAGAAAACTCGTTGTTTCATCCTCAAGGATGTGTTCTCGAGTGTCAAGCATTTCTTTCGCTTTGGAATTCCTTCTGCTGTAATGCTTTGGTAAGTCATTCCTTTTGGCCCAACTAATGGTGATTTTGTTTTGGTTCCCCTAATAACAATGATATACTCTTGTTTCTTTGTTACAACAGTCTTGAATGGTGGTCTTTTGAGATTCTTATACTCCTTTCCGGGCTCCTACCCGATGCGGAGCTCCAAACATCAGTTATCTCTATATGGTATGATTATTAAGTGTATACATATTCAATTATATTCTTGGTTACAGCATTCAACTCCAATATCTATTTGTTTTTGAATCTGCAGCTTTACAAGTTCGTCTCTACATTACTACATACCATTTGGGATTAGTGTTGCTGCAAGGTTATTTGACCTTATATCTTTTCAGTTAAAATTATATGTTTATAGATAAAAATAATTTCCCCATCCAACATTGTGCAGCACTAGGGTATCGAATGAGTTAGGTGGCGGAAATCCAGAAGCAGCACAAATTTCTACCATTGTCGTGATGCTTGTTACACTTGCAGAAGCAGTAATTGCAAGCGTAATTCTTTTCTGTTGCCGACACATATTCGGATATGCATACAGTGATGACAAGGAAGTAGTCAATAATGTGGCAAAAATGGTTCCCCTAATGTGCCTATCAATCATCATGGACAGCTTACACGTGGTACTTGCTGGTCAGTTCCCAACAAATGTGTAGTTCACAATTGCTTGGAGGAAGAGAGGGGGGGGGGGTTAAGGTAATACCAAACTAAATCGATGATTGAAATGGCAGGCATTGTGAGAGGAATTGGGTGGCAGCATATTGGAGCTTATGCGAATCTTGGGGCGTATTATCTTGTTGGAATACCAATGGGAGTATTAGGTGCATTTGTTTTGCATTTGAGAGGGGAAGGTCTTTGGCTTGGAATGTTGTGTGGATCCACCGTACAAGGAATCCTCCTAGCTTTAGTATCCATTTTCACAAATTGGAAAAACCAGGTTCTTCTTCCCAAGCATTTCACTATAATTTTATGTTATTCAGATTTCCATTCCAAATATGTATATTTAATTATTATTAGTATTCCTAGACTTGGATGGTTAATAGGAATGCATGTATGATAATTTGCAGGCAATAAAGGCTAGGGAGAGAATGTTAGGTGGGACACATGTTCATGGATCATTTTAAAAGACCCCATCACAGAATGCAGCTCCCAACATAAAAGAGCAAGTTCTGTTTTTTCTTTCAACCAGATCCTTTAATCATCAATAATTAAATATAAATGTTACTATTAGCTCTGTACCAAATGTTTTTCTCGCGTGTTCAGGCTGTGAAAACTTATTTTAATAATTTTTATCTACTTTTTTATATTAATAAAAATGTAATTATATTTTTTTATCTACGATGATAATTTTAATAATGATAAAGTACTAGACCTAAAAACTGTTAATATAAAATAATTAGTTCATAAATGTCCTTATACATTTGATTAATATACTTTTTCCCTATTTTATACATATGTCTGATTTTTTAAAACCATGTGTATTTGCATATATATTTATATTTTTAATTTATAATCTATAACATCATACATAGATGTACTATAGATATAACGTCTTCACTTTTTCACTATGTTATTTAGTTTCACACTAGTTATGATTGTATTGATTAGTGTGCATCGTTTCAATTTTAAAGCGAAACAAGTAATATCTTTTTTTGTACTAGTGAAAATTTCAATTTATACCAATCACAGTGACTCATTCCGACCACACTAGTGCAGTACATGAATATTATTAGAAAATGTAAAAATTTTAACTATTTATTATTTTGCTAAAAACTTAATTGAAATGTACTAACCAATCAAAACATTTTAAACTTCAAATTTATTTTTGGACATACTTTCACATTTAAAATATAAAATATAAATTATTCAAAAAAATTATAAAATCTAAAATATAATAATAAAAAATCACTCAAAAATTCCCTCCCCTTTAGCTTCTTTTATGGAAAAATCTCCACTTACCTTTCACTCACTCTCTCTCTCTCTCTCTTTGTTAATTTTGGATTTATTGGATGGATTTTTATTGGTGGAGTCTTCTGAAGAGTATTTTATTATTTTTATTTTTATATTAACTCTTTAAATGTTCTTATTTTACATTTTTGAACTTGGTTAACGGAAATAGGGCTCTGTAACTGCAGTTTCCAATACCATTAAAAATCGAGTTATTACAAGTTCGATAGGCTTGGCCCGACTTAGGTCAAGTTTAGACAAGGATTTTTGTACCTCAAGTCGACTTGGCCCAAATTCAATTTAAAAAATAAAAAATAAAAAATATGTTTAAAATTTAAATTTAATTATAAAATATATAAATATCAATTATAAATATTTTTTTAATATTTTATTATTTTTTGAATAATAAAATTGACTTTTTAAGCGAGTCAGCCCAGCTTGAAATGTGTTGGGGCATGAGAAATCTTTTGGAACTGAGCCTTAGCCTGACCCGGCTCGACCCATTGACAACTCTACATAAATGTTTAAAATTTACGATGGTATGTATAATTAATAAACAATGGATTGAACAAGTCACTCTTACGACCACTATGGTGCTCCGGATCCAACTGAATTTTCAGCCAAGTTTAGAATGTTACATTCTCAAGATGAATAACAAGTTCATATTCCAATATGCCTCACTGAAGGATAAAGTATCATATAATTATCATATTATAAATAACTACTCATGTTTGTTTCATAAGGATAAGTATACCTCACTGAGAGAAACTAAGAAATAAATAGTTTTGTCTACTTTGTTTAGTCGATGCAACATAAGAGAAGGCTCGCATGACATGCTTTGCCAGGTGAGGGAGAACACATTCCCTTAACCTTTTCAAGTGAATAAAATACAACTATATAATTAATATGTTTTAATTATTCTAACGCGTATCCAGTAAGCCTTTCAAGGAGACGAAGAGGTAGACCTTGCCTTTACAAGCACTAAAAATTAATTGACTAGTTGCCTACAAGGCATCTTTGCCATCACATTTCTCAATTTCACTTGCTCACAAGGTGGTGGTTTTATTATGCATACACTAAGGCCCATACACTAGTTTGTTCGAATTATGGATTTAGTTCTCCTAAAGGTCCAGTTATGAGATCGAACTCTAAGCAGATTCGAGCTAAATTAAATGTGTCCATGTAAGAATTTATGACTAAAGGGTTTCAAAGATTGGTTCGTCCCACTGAACAGTTTGAGAAAACTACACCAGAGCTTAAGTTTTCCCACAAGTGGCTAGAGGGAAAACATGTTGTGAATGAAGCTAAAGAAGTCTCAGATCTTGAGTTTAAGAAAGCTAAAAAGGAAGAGATTGGTGATCAGGGAGTGCCCACTGCCGCAAGCATTCATTCCATCCCCAAGGGCCTCAAGGTTAAAACAATTGCTGACCTTCGAGCCTCCATTGAATTCAATCAAAGACATTATGTAAGCTGCGAGCTGAAGCTAAAGCTGTCAAAAGCATGGTTGACGAAGAGACAACCTTGCCAGCTGATCTTTTAGTCTGTCCAAATGATTAATAGGTTGCCATTTTGTCAAACAAAAAGGGGGAGAACGGTGGTGTAGATTATGGGGGAGATGATTGTTGAAAAAAAAAATGTTTTGAGAACAATTTTCTTGTACAACGGAAAATAAAAATTTTCAAAATCGAGCCAATTTTTTAATTTATAACAATAAACCCTTTATTGAAATTGCACTTGCGTTTTCAACTAGACAGATCCTTGTCGTTCCCGGATTTCAACCGACAACCTTCTCTACTATTATCGTACCACGAATTGCTTTGTGTGTAGGCTCAAACGATTCAAATCAAACACTGAACCAAAAATAGTTTTATTTACTTTCAGTGTGAAAGCAAAACTTCTCTCAATAAAAACCGACAGAATTGTTATTCCAGAAAATAGATTTAATACTTAGAAAATAAATTCTCATTATTTTTGGACATAGTAACAATATCTTAAAATTATGTATTTAGTCCTACCAGTGCCATCTATTTATAGGGAGAAGAGGTGAAAACCTAGTTAAAATGTAGAAGTCTATTTCAAATAAAAAATTGAACTCCCATATCTGGCTTTTGGGCCTCTTCCAGATCGAGTCCAATTACAAGTACTTCCTAAAATTTTAACCCAATACTTTATAATTCGATCCAATACGATATTTATTTTTTCTATTTCCCAAAATAAACATCTCAAATTAATTTCCTAATTAAATAATTTTCTAAACCCAATTCTAATTCTGTTAAAATAATGACAATTTTACTGTAAAAGAATTTATGAGAAAATATATTTAATATTTCTACATTCAACAGATTCACTATGACCAAATGATTTATTTCCATTTTCAAATTTCATTTAATTCCAACTTTCAGGTCATTTTCATTTTCATTTTAGAAAAATACTACATTCATTTCCAAATGTTTCTCATTTCTCTATTTTTACCATTTCTATCTATTTTTGTTCATTTGATTCAACATTCAATTCATTTATGGTTTCAACAAGCTAGCGGAGAGACCAATTGGACATATGGGGTTAAGGCTCAAATAATTTATAATTAAATTTCAGCTTTTTACCTATTAATTATAAACTCATTTAGTCACGAAATCATTCCATTATACTATCATAAATGAGCTCTCCCTAATGACATACCATTACGAAAACAACTCGATCAGTGCTCGTCCAATGACCTTGTCATAAGTGTGTTACCCTCATAGAATACCCTTAATCTCTTTGGGATAAATTTATTCTCTCAATATGTTCATATTTTATCTCATAGTAACCATTACATCTTCCTTCATAAAAAGTCAATTACTATAAAAAAGAAATCAAATCATTCATCATAAAGACGAACAACCCGTGACCACATTTGCTTTTCATCAACCATGTAATGTTATTGAGAAGATATCATTTATTTATATCTCGAACTATGAATTACATTGTTATGAATGACGCTATATACTACAAAAGTCATATACCTAAGGCACCAACTTTCAATTCTTTATCTATTTGAACTCAGACTTTTATTTATATCAAAATATACGAGTCACGCATATATAATCCGTCATCCACTCAGGATTTAAGTATGTCACACTTTGAACGTTACAAGTGAATAAATCCATAAACAGATTCACGATATATTTTTCTTGAGTCCAGTCCGATATACTGTTAGTCACATATATATCTCTATCTTCTGGAATTCATCCGCTTTAATGCCAAAACAATGCATCTCCCTAATTAGACTTGATAAACGACATATTAGTCTTTCAATCAATTTACTCATTTCTAATTAAAATAAGAACATGTTTAAATTCGTCTACTAATATAATTTATATTAACATATTATGATTCATCCATGTAATAGTGTTTTGTATTATTTTAAACATTAAACAACCAATGAGCCAATATTTCTTCTATTTTTCTTACCAGACAAAAACCACATGAAAACAATTATACAAAGCATATTAATATAATCCATGAATTATTTTATTAACCAATTTGTTCGATAAAATAGATATTCACTAACGAATATACTACACTTAAAGCACTAAATTCAACAATAATTTAATAATAAAGATGACTTTTGAGGAGGATATTCATTTATGAACACTTACATGACTTTTTTATAATCTTTTGTTCCTTTGTTTCGTATTTGCCACAACTAAGTTTATTAAGTTAATGAGAATGCCATAAGGGGAGTTAAGGTTACTTGATCGATATAACCTACTTTACAACAATTGAGTGCTAAAAAAGTGCCCACTCCCTAATTGTATAATCACAATTTGACAATTTATTAAATAATATTTATAAATTATGTTAAATATATGAATAATATTTAATCCATCAATTAAAATCACGCTCACTTAAAAAAATACATTTTCAAGATCTAATCAAATCAGCTCATCTAATCCCTTAAAATGTGAATATTGAATTGAAGTAAAACTTTGATTACTTAACTGCCAAAAGTCAATATTTGCATTAGCATTACTTGTTATTACTTTATTTTTAAGTTACCTTATTTTTTATTTTAGTGGGATTTAATAGATTTTTTATGTTAAAAAGTCTCAAAATAATATATTTAATTGAAATATATGTTAATGTACAGAGAAAATTAAGCATTTAATTTGTTCTGGTAAAAAATACTATTTTATAAGTACACATTGATAATAGAACTTTTTGTATTGTTATTTTACTTGTTAAATTCACAATTCTTCAAGATACAAAAGTGAAAAGTCATAATTCTTCAAGATACAAAGGTGAAAAGGCATGTAATGTGATAGATTAAAATCACTTATTATAATTATTATAATTATTAATCACTAAGCTAGACTCTATATAAATAAAAAAATCGAACATTTATGTTATGTCTATTTACTGTAAAAAGTACCCACTTTCTTGTCACGCTTAATCGCTTAACTAGGTTGGTTTGATTCTTAGCAATTATTCAAGCTAATGTTCTTACTTTAATTTGCCAAGAATTTATCTTAGATGATTGATTATAGTCTTCAATTGAAGACCTCTTCATGTATTCACTTGGACAGCCAACTCTATTTTCCACAGTTCCATTTGATTTCATATATAATCTTAATCTATCTTTGTTAATTCTGAACTTGTTGATTTGATCAACTTTATCAAGATTCGTACCTTGTAAGAGTCGACAGCTCAGAAAATCACAATACGAGTGAAGCAGAGGCAAACAAAAGCAACACTAAAATGATTGTACGGGAAATGCATAAAAAATGGGCACTTCCACCTGCTCAATTGGATCTTCTTATTGTTGAACACCATCTATTTTACTGCATAATTTGTTATCCAATCTACTACCAGTTTTTTTTTGGGGGCGAAGAACATAATAGCATCGTCTTTTTTTCTGGGCAGCACATATATAATTAGAAATAAATTTCATAAGGCTATTAAAAACAAGGAAAATTACAGACAGAGCGGGGAAAAGGAAGATGGGTAAAAAAACCTACATAACCTCTAATTGCGTCATGGGGAGATAAAGCTCGTAGACTGCTGAAATATAAAACTCCCAAGGCAATTATTTATAGCTAGCTAGTATGGTGGAGGAGGGCGATTCCAAGGCGGTGGTGGTCTATATGGATCAAAATAAGGTGGTGGAGGAGGTCCAGGAGGTGGTGAAAAAGCATGAGGCGGTGGCGGTGGACCTGGCGGATGGTGGTGATGAGGGGGTGCGGGAGGAGGAGGTGCAGTATAGTAAGGCGGAGGTGGTGGGGGTGCACCATATAAGAGCGGCGGTGGTGGCGCAAAAGGATCTTGTCGTGGTGGCGGGGGTGGTGGTGGTGCAAAAGGGTCCGGGGGCGGTGGGGAGGGCGGGTGCCTACGGAACTCCATTAATTGGCAGGATTTAGATTTTAGAGATAGGGGTAATTGGTTATATATAGATATAGAGATATAGAGAGTAGAGATGTAATAAAATGATTTGAGACTGATAGTTGGATGACTGACAGAGGGGGAAAGGATATTACTTAGCCACAAAGAAATGAAGGCGTGAATTACAGGTGTGCAAGTAAGTATTCCAGATATTTCCAAGGTCCAACTATTTTATATTTAACATTTCAACACAAACACGGATCTAAATTTTCAATTCATCCCATCTTGCTTACCTACCAAATACCACTCCAACTTTTATATTTTGTCTAATTCTAAATTATATGATCCCATCAATGACATTTTCATCATGGCAGTTTTAAATTTAAGTATCACCTTATGTAGGCTATTTTACCTAGGGGTGTTCATTCGGTTAACCGACCGGTTAACCGACCCGAATTAGCATTAACCGAATTAACCGACCTCTCAAAATTTTTAACCGTTAACCGAACCGAATTTTTTTTAAAAAAATTAACCGAACCGAAATTTTTTCGGTTAATTCGGTCGGTTAATCTAATTAACCGAAAATTATATATTTTTAATTTTTGGTTAAAAATTAACCGAATTACCCGAATTAACCGAATTACCCGAATTAACCGAATTAACCGAATTAAATCACTACATAATTAAAAAGATTACATAAGTCCTTGAATCACTACATAATTAAAAAGATTACATAAGTCTTTGAACCACTACATAATTAAAAACATTACATAAGTCCTGAAATTAACACATAATTGAAATATAAGTCTTTAATATTGTTCACTTGTATCCATTTGTTCTCTCCAAAAGATCTCCATTTGCATTAAACTTATAAAAAGAAAAAAACATGTGCAAAAGTTTAGCATTTAATAGAAATATACACATTTCATCTAAATACAATTGATAAAAAAGAAAAAGAAATTATTTGTAATTTTTATTTATTAAATTATTTGTTATTTTTATTTATTAAATTTTTTTAATTTTTATAATTTGGTTGGGTTGGGTAATTGGGGGGTTGGGTAATTGGACATGGTTGGGTAATTGGGTTTGGTTGAATATTTGAGTTTGGATTGGATTGGGTTAGTGGGCCTTTTATATATTATAATTTTATTTATTAATTTTTTCGGTTAAACCGAAAAAATTCGGTTAACCGACCGGTTTCGAACCGAATTAACCGTTAACCGAAAAATCAAAAAATATTTAACCGACCCCCGACCGAAAAAATTCGGTTAACCGACCGATTAACCAAATTCGGTCGGTTAACCGAATTTTTTCGGTTTTACCCGAATTTTGCACACCCCTAATTTTACCGATCTAATCTAAAAAATTTATTATTTATAAAAATAGCGTAGATTTAAAAATAATCACAAAAATAACTCAAAATGAACAGTAAATTAGGGTTCTGGCCTGACAATGGTCGGAACCCCCTTGTATTTTGAATCCATGATTGTCTGACAATTGTGTCAAGCTTTAAAAATTATTTTTTTTGTTCCAGCCTGTTAATGGCCAGAATCAGGGTATTTTTTTTATACCTTATAAAACTGGTATACAAAAATTTTAAAAAAGAAAAAAATGAAAAAAAAAAGTTTTGGGGGTGCTGGCCTGTCAATGGCCGGCACCCCCATCCCGAAAAAAAAATTTTTTTTTGGGTGCTGGCCTGTCAATTATTTTCATTCAAATATTTAAAAAAATTCATTCAAATAATTAATATTACACGATAATTTAAATTTACATATATAAAAAAATACAAACATTCTTAAGAAATAATACAATTATTTTCAATATTACTTTCTTCACAATTAATCGTCTTCTGCTTGAATCAGGTCTACGTTGCATCGGTACTAGTTTCTTCACAATTAATCGTCTTCTGCTCCAGACCTTTTTTTTCTTATATTGTTCCATTAGATATATTTGCATGGAGACTCTACCAACCGGTTCTAACCACAACCTAATTGCGGAATAAATATTATTGCACCATAGATAATGTCCATCTACGTTGGACAACTCAATTAGCCATCTATGGTGCAAATAATCATCCAACCCTTAATGGCATAACCTTTAGGGTGGACATGACAGTATATAATTCAACTTCGCTAAAATATGACAGTATATAATTCAACCCCGAAATTCGATTGTACACTACAAAAAACACTATATATAATCCACTCCAAAAAAACTCATTTGATGATATACTATAAAACACACTCATTTTAATGGCTCTCTCTCAAAAAAATTTTTTTTCCATTTACACAATTAGCACCAACATCACCAGCTATATATAATCTTTGATGCCGGCCATTGACAAGCTAGCACAAAAAAAAATTTCAAATTTTTTTTCTGGTATAGGGGGTCCATTGACAGGCCAGCACCGAAAAAAAATTCAAAACCTTTTTTTTGGTACAGGGATGCCAGCCATTGACAGGCCAGCACCCAAAAAAAAAAAATTTTTTTTCGGGATGGGAGTGGCGGCCATTGACAGGCCAACACCCAAAAAAAATTCAAAATTTTTTTTCTAGTACAGGGGTGTCGACCATTGACAGGTCAGCACCCAAAAAAAAAATTTTTTTTCGGGATGGGGGTGCCGGCCATTGACAAGCCAGCACCCAAAAAAAAATTTCGGGATGGGGGTGCCGGCCTTTGACAGGCCAGCAGCCAAAAAAAAATCAATTTTTTTTTCTGGTACAGGGGGTGCCAGCCGTTGTGTAACACCTCTCACCCGTATCCAACACCAGAATAGGGTTTGAGGCATTATCGGACTTAAAATTCACAATCATACAAAACCGGGTTACCAAATTTCGCCCAAAATTTAAAACTTTTCAAACACATGCATTTGGCATTGTCATCTATTTAATCACTTATACTATGGACAAATAGGCTTACGAGCCAAAATCATTATAAGCCACATCTCATGGCTGTAATTAACAAATCAATATAAGCTAATACATTTGGCTAATCACAACAACATCTGTCATAGAAAAACTAAATCCTTATACATGCCAATACTCCTAGGATAATGGCTCGATAGTGTGATGCTGCCTCCGACGATCTCCAACCCTGAGCTGACCTAACAAAACTAAAAGAATGGAAAGGAGAGAGTAAGCTTTACGCTTAGTAAGCTCGCATGAAAATAATAAGCAATACGATAACATGCTATTTTCATATTCTTTCCATTCATTCAAATTCCAATTAAGATGTTTCCTTGAGTCATAGTCATTAAATAATTTATATCTGGAGCTACAGAACTCCAAATTAAGATCCATTAATTTTCCCTGAAACTTAACTCATTTATCTTCTTACCATAAAATTTTTAGAATTTTTGGCTTAGCCAATTGGTACAGTTTATTCATTAATTTTTTCCCATTTCACCATTCAACTACTCTGACCTCTCTTCACTATAAATCAATTTTCTCTTTGTACAGAATTTATATGGCCTCCTTGTTTTGTTCATTTGAAACTAGACTCATTCAGGATTTCAGGCATATAAATTATATCTCATAATTATTTATGTACAAATTTTAATAATTTTTCAAATGCAGAGCAGGGGATCACGTAATCATTCTGAACCAGTATCACCGAAATTCAAATATCTCAAAATATACAAATCATTTGTTTTCTATTTTTCTTTTATATGAAAATAGACTCAATAAGCTTTAAATCAATATCTCATCCAACTTATAATTCAATTTCTAATATTTTTGGTGATTTTTCAAATTTACGTCAGTGCTACTGCCCAAAGCAGTTCTATTGTAAATGTTTGCTCTTTTTCACTTTAGTTGTGTTCTTCACTTGCTTATACCAATCTTTCCAATTTCCGATTACATATTGAACATATTGTTCATACATACATTTGCCACATTTTTCAATTGGTCACATTCACACTTGCACTTATTCATAACATGATCATTTTCAATTATACTTAGTCAATTTTCCGTTGAACTCATCGTAATGATAACAGATACATGGTGGCCTACACATGGTACCACCCTTGTAGCCGAAGCTATCTGGTACATATAGTAGCCTGCACTTAGTACTATACATGTGACCAAAACCATTTCATAACTCTCTTGTACACATGATTGAGCTCAACATTAACAATCACTCAATCTCTTTCATTCGATTCACTCCTTTTTGTATTACTTATTATCAAATTAGGAAACGTCTTACGAATAAGTACGTCGTTGCTCAGTGCCACGTTTCACAACTCAGTATGGTTTTCCTCATTGAAATACCATACCTACATTTCATAACTCGGTATGGAAACACCATACCTACATTTCTTAACTCAGTATGGTTAATACCATACCTACATTTCACAACTCAGTATGGATGATACCATACATACATTTCATAACCCAGTATGGATGATACCATACCTACATTTCACACTTTGCCATGGATTAACCATGGTCTTATCCGTCAATTCATCACATGTCACGATACGAACGTACTCAATTCTGCGTTTTTCCTAATTTGAATTACCGCATTTATTCTTCCATTTTATCATAATTTTCACAATCCCACAGCAAATTCATATTTAACAACGCATTATATCATTCAATCATTCACCAATAAACATGTAAACTCAACCATATGAACTTACTTGCCGAAATCTCGTCAGGTACAGCTGTGTAGCAACTCATACAACCCATGAAATATTAATTTAAAATTTAGTTCATTTAACATTAATTTTGCCATATTAATAGAAAATTACAATTCAAGCACGATGTTGCATTATTATTAACACACGAACTTACCTCGAATGCCGAAACGACCATTTTACCAACTTTCTCGATTTTCGATTTTCCTCCAGTTCTAGGTCCAAATCTCATTTTTCGGGATCTAAAACATCACATTTCACTTATTTAATTAATATACTACTCAAAACAGTCCCTAACTCAAACTTTGGCAAAATTACAATTTTGCCCCTAAACTTTTGCATAATTATGATTTTGCCCCTAGGCTCGAAAATTAAACTTTATTCCTTTTTCTTATGTTTTATGACATGCTGAACATTTTTCCCTTCTATTGCAACTTCAAATTCTTACTATAACACATACTTATGAACAATAACAACTTTTACCGATTAACTCGTTTTACTCGTTTTCACCGAAAATCATTTAGCAAACATCGCTCTCCTAACCTCAAACATCCATACTCTACCATTAGATATCAAAATACATGCTTATCTAGCATGGGTATATTTTTTTAAACTTTGATTACACTTCAAATTAATGGTAGAAATAGACAAATTAAGCTTTGAGGATCTCAAAAATATGAAAATCATTAAAAACGGGACAAAAACCATACCTATATAAGCCATAGAAGCTTGGCCGAATGCTCATCCATGGCTGCCATTTTTTTCTTCTCACATTCTGGAGAAGAAGAAAATAATGGTGTTTTATTTATTTTTTTTATATATTCTTTTTACTATTTTTGTCTCATTATCCATTTAACTTATAAGTGGATTAATTTCTTCATAAGGACCTTCACTTTAAAAACCCATCACAATTACACCCTTTATTATCTAGAACATACACTTCGCACCTATAACCATTTAATCCTTCTAATCAAATTAAAAACTTCTTCGATAAAATTTCTTAACGAAATTTCCACACAACAATTCAATCACATTATAGACCTCATATTTTGCAACTTATTGCAATTTAACCCCAATAATAAAATTGGGCACTTTATCGATAAAAATTACTTAACAAGATTTACACACCATCACCCAACATATCATAGACTCTAAAGCAATCATAAATTAAATATTTTTACTTAGAGTTTGTGGTCTTGAAACCACTATTCCGAATAGGCCCTATTTTGGGCTATTACACGTTGACAGGCCAGCACCCCCAAAAATTTTTTTTTCGTTTTTTTCTTTTTTAAAATTTTTGTATACCAATTTTATATGGTGTAAAAAAAATACCCTGATTCCGGCTATTGACAGGCCAGAACCAAAAAAAATAATTTTTTAAAGCCTGACACAATTGTCAGGCAATCATGGGTTCAAAATACAAGGGGGTTCCGGCCATTGCCAGGCCAGAACCCCAATTTACTGTTTATTTTAAGTTATTTTTGTGGTTATTTTTAAACCTAGGTTATTTTTGTAAATAATAATTTTTTTGGGTTAGATTGGTAAAATAGCCTCTTATGTAACATTCATCATCATGGTTTCACTATTTCTACCCATACCTCTTGAAAGATCAAACAATCATACAATAATTAAAAAGCATCAGCAAAACTGCACCATCTTATTTTATAATTTTATTTATACAATATTTATATCTTAAAATTTTATATACTGTATTTTAAAGGGGAAAAAAATTATATAGTGTATTTACATTTAATCCAAATTGATTTAAATTAGGAAATACTTGTTCAAATCTTATTTAATACGATCCAAACAAATACATTTAAGGAGTAATTTTTTTTTGAACTTTTTTTATATTGTTAATAATTTTTTTATTCTCAATTTATGAATTTTAAAGAGTTCTTTTTATTTTTTTAAATAGTTTTGTATCTTAAAAAAACATTGCAATTTTTATTGAAAAGATAAAAATAGAATTTTTTTTACATGTATTTTTAAAAAGTAAAAGGTTAAATTGACAAAAACTATAAATGTTGAGAATTAAATAGGTTATTTTGCCACTTTTTACAATATGCCAACAACTAAGACCAAAATTGGATGGAAGTTAACATGACCAAGATTTTTAAATTAAAAAAAAAAGCACAAAATTTACTTTTTCAAAATTAAATTATAAGGACTAAATCTTAAATTTAGAAACTCCTAGCATATTAAATACAAACACTTATTTTGAAAGTATGAGTTTGCAATCTATACTAATTGTACAAACGAAACTTGGAGTTAAATTTTATTTACAAACTTTGAAAAGAAATATAATCTTTGGATTTTCCAATTACAAAAAAAATTCATTTGATTTTTCACTTTGGTTGAGCTTTGACCCAAGGCTCATTTACATTTGATATTAAAAGGATACTAGTCGCTTCAAAGATAGTTGAGACTTGATTTGGAGAGTGTTTGTTTGAGAATTTGATTTGATTGGATTCAAGTGTCTTTGAGACTTGATCTTGAATTAATGACGTATGTTTCAAGATTCATCGAGACTTGATTTTGGAAATAGATTTGGAGAGAGTTTCAATCCAAGGGTTTTTGATACTTGAACTTAGATGGTTGAGTCTGCTTCAAAGGTTGACGAGACTTGATTTTGAACATAGGTTTTATCTCCTTTGTGAGTGCAATTTAATTAGATCTCCCCAAGGGTGGTCTAGACTTGATCATAGATGGAAGGATGATCCCACTTCAAGGGCCCTCAAAAAACAAGTTTAGTCTCCTTTCTATCGGTTGAATTAGATCGAAAGGCGTCTTTCATCAAAAATGGCTTTTGACTTCCTCTTCTCAATTGAACTAGATCAAAAGATGATTGTAATGACTCGATAGATGAATTGAAATTTGGATAGTCAATTTAGCCGAAATTATGGTTAATTAAGGACTAGTGAATTAATTGTAAAAGTTCAATCGCTATCTAATTTTAATTAGAAAAAGGCTTGAGGACTTAAATTATAATTATCCAAAGAGGCCAAAATGATTAATAAACCATTCTTAACCAAGTATTAGTGGATAGTGGTATTGGTTTCTCATTAAATATGATTAGTAATTAAAATTATTATAATTAAACATATAGCTTGGTGGAAGGAATGTAACACCCTCTACCCGTATTAGTTGTCAGAATAGGGTACAAGGCATTACCGGAGTTTACGATTTTTTTTTAATATAGCCCCTTTATAAATATCTAGCCTTCCCTGCAAATTTTAAACCGAGACCAATCCACATCAACCAATCCAATTCAACATATTTTCAAAATAGATTCATGCATATTTATAAGATAACATCAACACATACCAAGCCAAGGTTTGCTAGCCATTCCAATGGCTGACCTTACATTCATTTCATATTAACATTACTTTATTAGCTTATACATGCCATTGATTTCCAAAATAAAGTTTCTTTATATACCGAAATCTTAAGGCTGATAGTGTGATGTATCTCCTACCGAATCCGACCTCCGAGCTCTTAACACTACAAAACAGGGGAAAAGGAAACAGGGTAAGCACTTTGTGCTTAGTAAGCCCATATAACAAGAATTATACTTACCTAATATTTTCAATACAATGCAATAAACATGCATATATCCATTCAATGCACTATTACCCTAACATGCACAAACTCAACTTTCAAGTTAGTCTGATAATTTCCATGTATTAGTAATATATACCATGATTGATGAACTCATCAATTCCATGATTTCCCATTCCCTTATTCTTTTTCCATATTTATCCCGTTGAATTTCTTGGAATTTTCGATGGATTTTCATAGGTACACTTTTAGTGTACAAATTCGGGTCCGTCAATTCATATTCATGTGCGCACATTTCTATTTCAGAGAGCACACTCTCGCGAACCTCATCTTTACAGCTGGATTATCAGTCCAGGCTAAATCCCCTGTAATATAAACTCATAGAGTATTGTCGGGATTACCAGTCCAGGCTAAATCCCCTGCAACGACAATTACTCTAATGAGCTTGGATCTGAATTACCAGTCCATGCTAAATTCAGACCCTAATTCGGATTACCCGTCCGGGCTAAATCCATTTTCCACATATTCTTCGGGAGGGCTATATCAGGATAGGATCACCCGTCCGGGCTAGATCCTTTTTACCGTCAATTCCTTTTCAGAGATCCATCGAATTTTCCATTCATTCAACCAGGATTTCTTCCTTTTTTTTATCAAATATACCAATGTATCATCAATTTTCATACAATGAACATTCAAATTATATTCACATCAATAACATACATTTCAAGCATTTAAGAATATAATTCAAGTTACATGAACTTACCTCGATACTAGTTCGTATATAAAATCTACTAATCTGGGACTTTTTCCTTTCCTCGATCTAGCTTCGTATTTGAGTTTTCCGGATCTAAATAAATAAATTCAATCATTAATTCAATACATTTCATGTTCACATGTAGCATTTTCTATAATTCTATTATTATTTTTAGTTCATTCAAAATTGTCTACTTGAGTCATAGTCACTAAATTATTTTTATCTTGAGCTAGAGAACTCCAAATTTAGATCCATTAATTTTCCCTGAAACTAGACTCACATATCTTCTTCCCATAAAATTTTCAGAATTCTTGGTTTAGCCAATAAGTACAGTTTATTCTTTAAAGTCACCCCTGTTCTGCTATTTGACAGTTCTGACCCTTCTTCACTAAAAATAATTATCTCTTCATACAGGATTCGGATGATGTTCCCGTTTATTTCTATTGAAAATAGACTCATTAAGGATTCTAAACATGTAAATTTAAGCCCCTATGTAACATCCTAAATTAGTGGGTTGTTTGCAATTTTATTTTTTTTATTATTTTATTATTAATTTTTGCATGCTCGAAGAAATGAAATGCATATGTTATGGTCTAGTCATAACCCCGGGTTAGGTCGAACTTAGGGTTGGAAATTTCTTTTTTTTTTTTTGTGCTTTAGAGGAGGAAAGCAAGGTGAGGAAGCTTTAAATAATTTTTGGTGCGAAGCATGACACAAGGAAGTGGCTAGTAGAGTGGGTAGGGCGCTGCCTAGGGAGCTAGAAGGTGTGGCAGAACAGGGGTTCGAACCCCAAGAATCGCGTTGGGGAGTTTTTATTTTTGGCGTTGAAGGAGAGCTAGGTGAAGGAGGGTTTAATAATAATTTCGGCGAAGTTATGGCATGAAGTTCGGCCTGGCAAAGTGGCTTGGGAGCGCCACTTAAGGGCCCTGGGTGTAGGGACTCAGGTTCGAGTCACCATGGACGCAAGGGGTGTTTTTACTTTTGATTTTTTTGACGTTGAGACGAGGGAGCCTTTAAAAGGAATTGCGATGGGTTTGTGTCACAAATAGGCGCCTTGGCTGAGTGGCTAGGGGCGCTATAGGAGGGCTGCGGCACGAGGACTCGCGTTCGAGTCCTGAGGGAAGCGCAAGGATATTTTATTTTTGCCTTGGCGTTAATGCATGAAGGAGCCAAGGGATGAAAGCTTAAAAGAAAATTTCGATGCGTTTATGTCATGAAATGCGTAGTGGCTTAGTGGCTGGAGGTTTGGGGAGTTTTCTCCAGGTCTCGGGTTCGAGACCTGGGGGCAGCACCTGGCCAGTTTTATTTATTTTATGGCCGGCGTGACTTGTGGCTGCATGGGCACTTAAATGCTTGGAGCTAAGCTTGATGGCTGCTTTTATTTTTTAATTTGTGATGGAGTATGGGTAAGTTTATTATTATTATTATTCTATGCATGGAAAATGGGTTGGTGATGGGAACTTTGTTAAACAAAGTTTATTTTTTTAAAATGGTGATGGGGTAGTGATGGGTAAGTGAATAAATAATATTTTGTTTATTCTTTGGGTGATGAAATTATCACAAAAAAGAGGAGCATGGCCGAATGTCTTCAATTTGTTTTGCCTTTCTTACAAAATTTTTCTTGGCCAGATGAAGCATACTTGGGGAGCATGGTCGGCCTTGAGTTGGCAAGGGAGAGCTTGGCCGAAACTCTCTAATTAGTTTTCTTTTCTTGCCATATTGTTCTTGGCCGAAAAAGAGAGAGAGCAAGGGCTTGAGGTTCGGTTTTGGAAAGAGGTTTAGGGTGGTATTTTCGGTTTGGAGGTAGGCTCATTTGGGTGCCGAAATTTGCTTCTTCTTTCTCCCTTCTATTTCTTTTGGAGTAGCCGAACATTCAACCTACTTTTGCAAGCTAGGCCGAACCCCCCCAAAAAATAAAGTGTTGTCGAGTTCGAAGGTTGGTAAGTGTCTTTAGTTAGCATTCGGTTTTTCATTCTTTTCCTTTTGAGTGTGTCGAATGCAAGTGTCCAAACCTTGGTAAGGTGGGCCGAATGTGTTCTTAAGACATTAAGAGTTTTGCTCTCTTGTGTGTAGTAAGCGTAAAGGAGCATTGAAGGAGTGGCTTCCGGGGACTTCGTTTCGTTTTGGTAAGGTGACATGTAGTTTCGGCCAAGGGCCATTTGTCAAAGATTTGTACTTTAAGCCGAACTAATATGTGCCATATAGGGATTTCAACGATCTCGGGAATAAGTGTAGTTTCGGGATTTGGTAGAAGACCAATCGGCACTCTAGGTAGGTGTTCTTTGAGCACTACATATTTTTGCGGGATTATTAACATAGCCGAATGGCTATTAGATCTTAAGTGTGGGTGTTGGCCGAATGTAGGGGGAAAACTATATCACGGGATTTTGCTAGTATAGCTCGGGATTCGCTAGTCTCACAAGAAAACAAGTGTGTAAACTCTTACACACTTTACTAGTATAGACTGTTATTATAATGATATATATATAACCTCTCATGTAGTAACTTTACCTTGTGGGCATAAACTTGGATTTCGGGTAAGTCCCCTATTACTTGATCTATGATGTATGTTGTGTATGCCATCATATGCTGTTAAATGCTATGCTATATATAAATGCATGGAATCATGATACTTGTTATGTGAGCATGATGATGGTGGGATTGATGAGAGGAGGGAGATGATCTCTATGGACTGTCACCAGTGGTTTTGACCACACGATGGGTTGGCCCCATCATTTGATATTTGTGACTTCGGTCACCAGTGATTTGGTACCACCAGTGGTTTTGACCACACCGTTGATATAATTTGTGACTAAGTCCCAGTGGTTTGGCACCACCAGTGGTTTTGACCACATATTGATATTTGTGACTTCGATCACCAGTGGTTTGGCACCACCAGTGGTTTTGACCACATATTGATATATTTGTGACTTCGGTCACCAGTGGTTTGGCACCACCAGTGGTTTTGACCACATGTTGATATTGTGACCTATGGTCATCAGTGGTTTTGACCACACGATGGGTTGGCCCCATCATTTGATATTTGTGACTTCGGTCACCAGTGGTTTGGCACCACCAGTGGTTTGGTACCACACGGGGTAGAAAAAGGAGTATGGATGGTTAGTTTGGGTTGCATATTTGCATGTCTTACTAATATCTTGTGTATGAGGTGCATTTTCGGGTTGGGGATTATACACTGAGTCTTGGTGACTCACCCCTTCCCATATCATTTTGCAGGTGAGTAGATCGCGGAGATGGAGTCGGAGAGGACTCGAGGCGGCCATGCTTGTTCCGTGGACTTGAAATTTTATTTCGCACCGTTTAAAGTTTATTACTTACTAAATTTCGATTGGGTTGTAATATGGCCGCTTATTATTATTCGTATGTTTAAGTAGTTGCTTTTTCTTTATTTCTATTATATTACTAATGAACTTATAAACTGTTAAGCAAATCGGTTAAAAGTAACATTTTCAAAATAAGTACTCGTACGCGTTTTCAAAGATGTTACCATCGGGTAGCATAATTTACCAAGTTTAACGAAAACTCCGATGTTTCTAAAAATTTAAATGATCAAATGGTTTCAAAGGAAAAAGGTTTCAACTCAATCGTGTTTATCAAATCAACCCACCTGAGTTTTAGCAAACACCGTGTTATAACCTCAGCAAATTTTTGAATTTTCACTGTTAATCCAAATCCTTCAAAACGTTTTTACTCCGTGACATACCAGATCCGGTCAAGACTCGTGGGCCGGGTTTGGGGTGTTACATTTTGGTATCAGAGCCAGGTTCAAAACTCGGCTGTGGGGGGCCCAAGGCCCAAAAATGTTTTCTTGATAGGCCTCTGTGAAATATTATGAAAATGGTTTTGTTTTGAACAACATGGCATCGAGTCTCCGGCACCAATCCGCTCGGGTAAGTATTTCTAACCTCTGTATGAATTATCTGTAAAGGGGTAGAAAGGGAGCGTAGATAGTATGAAAGGTATGTGAACCCTAGGACTAGTTTACCCCAACAATCGCATAGGATCTTTAATTGCCTAATTAAACAAACCTATGACTAAGTCGCCGAGTTAGGATGTGGCAACCATAGTGCGCATGTCTAGGATTGGATCCGGAAGAGCCTGGTTTTTAAGCAGTCCTAGCGACTCACCTCCTCTTCGCAGGAATCCTACCTGGTGCGTAGCTTCGGTTCACCCTAACCGTGAGGACTTGTTCATAGGCTAAACCCAATTACTAAAACCCGAAAGGGAACTAGCCGTATTTTTATAAAAACTCTAGTTTTAAAACTCTTAAAAAGTACCCTTTTAACTTGTGAGGACTATTTTACAAAAATTTTCGGAAAAATTTTAGATTTATGGAGATTTCAAAAATACCCTTATGGGTAAAATTACAAAAATGCCCCTGGTTTCTAAAATTACTAAGCTACCCCCAAATTTGACAAAATTGTTACAAGCATATCCAAAACCCTTAATTTGCAAATATCAAAATTGCCATGATTTTGGAAATTTACAAAATTGCCCCTAATTTACAAAAGTACCAAAATAACCCCGGTTTTCAAAATTTTCGCAACACTACCAAATTGGAAAACAAATTTCCAAAGAGAACCCTCAAAGTTTCGCAATACCTCGGAATTATTGAAACATTACAAATTTACCCCAGTTTATTACCAAAATACCCCTGTAGGGCAAATGACGAAAATACCCCGGGATAGAAATTGGGCAAAAAGGTGATGGAATAAGTGAATGTGTGTCTTTGAATTAGAATAGAAGAAACTTGTTTGATCGAAGGAACAACTTCTGAACTTCGTTCATAAAATTTCTTCGCTAATGATCAGTGGAACAATGGCTAACTCATAAAACTTTTTAAGACAGATCGCGTGATAAAAGATAAGTTCTAGAGGTCGCGGCCGTCGGGGACGCAGTAGAGGCCAGATGGCTGTGTCAGAACCCGTTAGGTTGAGCCAGGGATCTGATAATGAAATACCACCTCCACCACCACCCCCAACTTTTGGTGTTGGACGACAAGATCAGACGGGGGCGAGTCAGTATCGTAGGCTATGCTGCGAGTTCTAGAAATGATGGCTGAGGCAGGTAGAGGTACAGGAGCTCGGAAATCTATATCTGAGCGATTCCGAGCGAATGGAGCGGAGATATTTCGAGGTGTATCAGGTGTAGCCCCCAGTACGGCGGAATATTGGCTGGAATCAACTGAGAGGATCATGGATGACCTGGATTTTACAGCTGAGGAAAAACTGAAGGATATAATCTCTCTACTTCGGGATGAGTCATACCAGTGGTGGCTCACCGTAAGGGACGGAGCGATGGCGGAGGATCTCACATGGGAATTCTTTAGGGCAGCCTACCAAAGGAAATATATAGGAGCTAGCTACGTGGATGCTCAACGAAAGGATTTCTTGAACCTGGTTCAGGGTAATAAGACGGTGGCAGAGTATGAGGCTGAATTTCTCCGTTTGAGTAGGTATGCTCGTGGTATTGTGGGTACTGAATATGAACGCTGTGTCAGATTCGAGGATGGGCTGCGGGATGAGTTGAGGATGATGATAGCTCCGCAACAGGGACGGGAGTTCGCTGTTCTAGTAGAGAAGGCTAAAGTTGCTGAAGGGGTAAGATAGTCTTTTAGACGGAATCAGGATAGGAGCTGGAACAAGAGGAGCTCCGGATCTTCGAGGTTTTTTGGGAATCAGCAGAAGAGGGCAAGATATGGCGGGTCGGATCAAGCTGCTAGGCCTGCTGCTGCTAATACTCAATGGCCGCCACGGTGTGCTCAGTGTGGAAAGTCTCATGCGGGGGAGTGCCGGAATGGTAATCGGGGATGCTTCGAATGTGGATCCGTGACACATCGAGTTAGGGACTGTCCGAAAAAGGCAGCTAGGCTGAGGTCTGAGGGTCAGGAACGTCCACTGAATAGGAGGGATAACCAATAGCCGCCGAGAGGTCGTGGTGCTGGAAGGGAAGGTAATGGTGCTGGTAGAGGTCGTGGGACATCGAGTGGAGGTACCAGTGGTACTGAGGCTAGGCAACCTGGTTTGGTCTATGCTGTGAGGCGTCAAGAGGAGGGCGACGCACTGGACGTCATAACCGGTATGTTTTTGATCTTTGGAGTACCCTATATCACCTTGATTGATGTTGGATCGACTCACTCATACATTGCAAGTAGCGTAGTGGAAACTCTGAACTTAGACTTTGAGCTTACTTCTAAGAAGATGACTGTGTTAAGCCCTCTGGGTCACTCTGTAGAAGTAAATAAACTCTATAGGGATGTACCCCTAGAACTCCAAAGGGTCGTGTTCTTGGCTGACCTGATGAACTACCTTTTTGGGAGTTCGATCTGATTCTCGGGATGGATTGGCTAGTAAAATATCAGGCTAGCCTTGATTGCGCAGCTAAGCGCATGGTGTTAAAGACCGTGAAAGGAGATGAGGTAGTGATGATAGATAAGAGGAGAAATTACCTATCTAATTTGGTTTCGGCATTGAAGGCGGAAAAGATGGTTAGGAAAGGTTGTGAGGCATATGTAGTGCATGTTCGTGCTTTGGAAGCTAAGGATACAGCTATTAGAGATGTCCGGACTGTAAGGGAGTATGTTGATGTGTTTCCAGAAGAACTCCCGGGTCTACCTCCTGATCGTGAGGTTGAGTTTGGTATAGATTTGTTACCCGGAACTGGGCCAGTATCTATAGCTCCGTATCGGATGGCACCGAAAGAATTAGTGGAGTTGAAGGCACAGATCCAGGAGTTGCTAGATAGAGGATTCATCCGACCGAGTGTATCACCTTGGGGAGCTCCAGTGCTTTTTGTCAAGAAGAAGGATGAAACAATGAGGATGTGCATAGACTATCGACAGTTGAACAAGCTGACAATAAAGAACAGGTATCCTTTGCCCAGGATTGATGATTTGTTTGATCAACTCAAGGGTGCATCGGTTTTCTCTAAGATCGACCTTAGGTCGGGGTATCATCAGCTTAAGGTGAAGGAAGCTAATATCCATAAGACGACATTCCGTACTCGATATGGGCACTACGAGTTTTTGGTAATACCTTTTGGTTTGACGAATGCACCAGCCGCGTTTATGGACTTAATGAACCGGGTTTTCCAACCCTATCTGGATCGGTTCGTCGTAGTGTTTATAGACGACATTTTAGTGTACTCGAAGTCTGAAGAGGAGCATGACGCACACCTTCATGTGGTTCTGCAAGTTCTAAGGGAGAAACAGTTGTATGCCAAATTCAGCAAGTGCGAGTTCTGGCTTAAGGAGGTAACTTTCCTAGGGCATGTTGTTTCAGCTGAGGGGATCAGGGTGGATCCTAGTAAGATTGAGGCAGTATTGGAGTGGAAACCACCAAAGTCGGTTACGGAAATCCGGAGTTTTCTGGGATTGGCAGGATATTACAGAAGATTCGTGGAAAATTTCTCCTTAATCACAACACCGTTGACCAAGTTGCTGAGAAAAGAAGTTCCGTTTGTGTGGTCTGAGAAGCAGCAAGAGAGTTTCGACAAACTAAAGAAGTTTTTGACAGAAGCACCAGTCTTGATTCGGCCTGAGTCAGGAAAGGAATTCACTGTGTACTGTGATGCATCGCATACCGGTTTAGGGTGTGTGTTGATGCAAGAAGAAAAGGTGGTCGCTTATGCGTCACGGCAGTTGAGGCCTCACGAGGGTAATTATCCGACACATGATTTGGAATTAGCTGCTGTGGTTTTTGCCTTGAAGATTTGGAGGCACTATCTGTATGGAGAAAAGTCGGTGGTGTACTCGGATCACAAGAGTCTGAAGTATCTCTTGACCCAAAAAGATTTAAATCTGAGGCAGCAGAGGTGGATTGAGTTGCTGAAGGACTACGATTGCTCTATCGAATACCATCCGGGCAAGGCTAATGTAGTCGCTGATGCTTTGAGTCGTAAAGTGGTGGCAGATTTGCGAGTAATGTTTGCTCACCTAAGTCTCTATGAGGATGGTAGTCTTTTGGCGGAATTGTGGATAAAACCGTCTTGGATCAATGAAGTTAAAGAGAGGCAGTTGACCGATGAAGTTTTAAGTACTCGGAGGTTGCGAGTACAGAATGGTGAAGACGAGGGTTTCAGCTTGGGTAGTGATGGAGTGTTGTATTTTCAGGGGAGAGTATGTATGCCTAAAGATGATGAGTTGAGGCAGCGGATCCTTAAAGAAGCACATAGCAGCCCATACGCTATGCATCCTGGAGGCAGCAAGATGTATCGGGATTTAAGGGAGTAGTATTGGTGGCCGGGTCTTAAACGGGAAGTAACCGAGTTAGTGGGCAAGTGTCTGACATGCCAGCAAGTTAAGGTTGAGCATCAGTTGCCATCAGGGCTGTTACAACCGGTAAAGATCCCACAGTGGAAGTGGGAGGGGATTACGATGGATTTCGTAAGTGGGCTTCCCCTTACGCCCAGTAAGAAAGACTCAATATGGGTGATAGTAGATCGGGTAACCAAATCGGCCCATTTCATACCGGTAAGGGCTGACTACTTGCTTCAAAGGTTAGCCAAGCTGTATATAGCTGAGATAGTGCGGTTGCATGGAGTACCAGTGTCCATTATCTCAGATAGAGATCCCCGGTTCACGTCGAGATTCTGGAAGGCCTTACATCAGGCGTTGGGTACGAAGTTAAATTTCAGCACGGCTTTTCATCCACAGTCTGATGGACAATCTGAGAGAGTAATCCAGGTGTTGGAAGATATGTTAAGAGGCTGTGTTTTGGACTTCCGTGGTAGTTGAGAGGAGTACCTACCTTTGGCAGAATTCGCTTATAACAACAGTTATCAAGCGAGTATTCAGATGGCACCATATGAGGCGCTGTATGGTCGGAAATGCCGTACTCCTACCTGTTGGACAGAACTGGGTGAACGTCAGATGTTGGGTCCAGAGTTGGTGGCAGAGACAGAAGATAAGGTGAGGGTAATTCGTGCTCGTCTGAAGGAGGCATCGGACAGGTAGAAATCCTACGCCGATCTTAAGCGCAGAGATGTGGAGTATGCAGTGGGTGATAAGGTCTTCTTGAAGGTATCACCTTGGAAGAAGATACTGAGGTTTGGCCGGAAGGGCAAGCTAAGCCCTAGGTTCATCGGGCCGTACACAGTGTTGAAACGTGTGGGACCAGTAGCTTACCAGCTCGAGTTACCGGCAGAATTAAGTCAGATCCATGACGTTTTCCATGTGTCAATGCTTAGGCGCTATCGATCAGATCCATCACACATCGTGCCGATTGCAGATATTGAGGTGAATGCGGACTTGTCTTTTGAGGAGGAGCCGGTACAGATTTTAGATCGAGATGTCAAAGTTCTGAGGAGGAAGTCGGTACCGTTGGTAAAGGTGTTATGGCGAAACCATGGTATGGAAGAGGCCACGTGGGAACCCGAGGATGTGATGCGACAGCAATACCCCCAACTCTTCTGATCTAGGTAATTTCGGGGATGAAATTATTTTTTTAGGGGGGTAGAATTGTAACATCCTAAATTAGGGGGTTGTTTGCAATTTTATTTTTTTATTATTATTTTATTATTAATTTTCGCATGCTCGAAGAAATGAAATGCATATGTTATGGTCTAGTCATAACCCCGGGTTAGGTCGAGCTTAGGGCTGGAAATTTCTTTTTTTTTTGTGCTTTAGAGGAGGAAAGCAAGGTGAGGAAGCTTTAAATAATTTTTTGTGCGAAGCATGACACAAGGAAGTGGCTAGTAGAGTGGGTAGGGCGCTGCCTAGGGAGCTAGAAGGTGCGGCAGAACAGGGGTTCGAACCCCAGGAATCGCGTTGGGGAGTTTTTATTTTTGGCTTTAAAGGAGAGCTAGGTGAAGGAGGGTTTAATAATAATTTCAGCGAAGTTATGGCATGAAGTTCGGCCTGGCAAAGTGGCTTGGGAGCGCCACTTAAGGGCCCTGGGTGTAGGGACTCAGGTTCGAGTCACCATGGACGCAAGGGGTGTTTTTACTTTTGATTTTTTTGACGTTAAGACGAGGGAGCCTTTAAAAGGAATTGCGACGGGTTTGTGTCACAAATAGGTGCCTTGGCCGAGTGGCTAGGGGCGCTATAGGAGGGCTGCGGCACGAGGACTCGCGTTCGAGTCCTGAGGGAAGCTCAAGGATATTTTATTTTTGCCTTGGCGTTAATGCATGAAGGAGCCAAGGGATGAAAGCTTAAAAGAAAATTTCGATGCGTTTATGTCATGAAATGCGCAGTGGCCGAGTGGCTGGAGGTTTGGGGAGTTTTCTCCAGGTCTCGGGTTCGAGACCTAGGGGCAGCATCTGGCCAGTTTTATTTATTTTATGGCCGGCATGACTTGTGGCTGCATGGGCACTTAAATGCTTGGAGCTAAGCTTGATGGCTGCTTTTATTTTTTAATTTGTGATGGAGTATGGGTAAGTTTATTATTATTATTCTATGCATGGAAGATGGGTTGGTGATGGGAACTTTGTTAAACAAAGTTTGTTTTTTTTAAATGGCGATGGGGTAGTGATGGGTAAGTGAATAAACAATATTTTGTTTATTCTTTGGGTGATGAAATTATCACAAAAAAAAGGAGCATGGCCGAATGTCTTCAATTTGTTTTGCCTTTCTTACAAAATTTTTCTTGGCCAGATGAAGCATACTTGGGGAGCATGGTCGGCCTTGAGTTGGCAAGGGAGAGCTTGGCCGAAACTCTCTAATTAGTTTTCTTTTCTTGCCATATTGTTCTTGGCCGAAAAAGAGAGAGAGCAAGGGCTTGAGGTTCGGTTTTGGAAGGAGGTTTAGGGTGGTATTTTCGGTTTGGAGGTAGGCTCATTTGGGTGCCGAAATTTGCTTCTTCTTTCTCCCTTCTATTTCGTTTGGAGTAGCCGAACATTCAACCTACTTTTGCAAGCTAGGCCAAACCCCCCCAAAAATAAAGTATTGTCGAGTTCGAAGGTTGGTAAGTGTCTTTAGTTGGCATTCGGTTTTTCTTTCTTTTCCTTTTGAGTGTGCCGAATGCAAGTGTCCAAACCTTGGTAAGGTGGGCGAATGTGTTCTTAAGACATTAAGAGTTTTGCTCTCTTGTGTGTAGTAAGCGTAAAGGAGCATTGAAGGAGTGGCTTCCCGGGACTTCGTTTCGTTTTGGTAAGGTGACATGTAGTTTCGGCCAAGGGCCATTTGTCAAAGATTTGTACTTTAAGCCGAACTAATATGTGCCATATAGGGATTTCAACGATCTCGGGAATAAGTGTAGTTTCGGGATTTGGTAGAAGACCAAATCGGCACTCAAGGTAGGTGTTCTTCAAGCACTACATATTTTTGCGGGATTATTAACATAGCCGAATGGCTATTAGATCTTAAGTGTAGGTGTTGGCCGAATGTAGGGGGAAAACTATATCACGGGATTTTGCTAGTATAGCTCGGGATTCGCTAGTCTCGCAAGAAAACAAGTGTGTAAACTCTTACACACTTTACTAGTATAGACTGTTATTATGATGATATATATATAACCTCTCATGTAGTAACTTTGCCTTGTGGGCATAAGCTTGGATTTCGGGTAAGTCCCCTATTACTTGATCTATGATGTATGTTGTGTATGCCATCATATACTGTTAAATGCTATGGTATATATAAATGCATGGAATCATGATACTTGTTATGTGAGCATGATGATGGTGGGATTGATGAGAGGAGGGAGATGATCTCTATGGACTGTCACCAGTGGTTTTGACCACACGATGGGTTGGCCCCATCATTTGATATTTGTGACTTCGGTCACCAGTGGTTTGGTACCACCAGTGGTTTTGACCACACCGTTGATATAATTTGTGACTAAGTCCCAGTGGTTTGGCACCACCAGTGGTTTTGACCACATATTGATATTTGTGACTTCGGTCACCAGTGGTTTGGCACCACCAGTGGTTTTGACCACATGTTGATATTGTGACCTATGGTCATCAGTGGTTTTGACCACACGATGGGTTGGCCCTATCATTTGATATTTGTGACTTCGGTCACCAGTGGTTTGGCACCACCAGTGGTTTGGTACCACACGGGGTAGAAAAAGGAGTATGGATGGTTAGCTTGGGTTGCATATTTGCATGTCTTACTAATATCTTGTGTATGAGGTGCATTTTCGGGTTGGGGATTTATACACTGAGTCTTGGTGACTCACCCCTCCCATATCATTTTGCAGGTGAGTAGATCGCGGAGATGGAGCCGGAGAGGACTCGAGGCGGCCATGCTTGTTTCGTGGACTTGAAATTTTATTTCGCACCGTTTAAACCGCTTATTATTATTCGTATGTTTAAGTAGTTGCTTTTACTTTATTTCTATTATATTACTAATGAACTTATAAACTGTTAAGCAAATCGGTTAAAAGTAACGTTTTCAAAATAAGTACTCGTACGCGTTTTCAAAGATGTTACCATCGGGTAGCATAATTTACCAAGTTTAACGAAAACTCTGATGTTTCTAAAAATTTAAATGATCAAATGGTTTCAAAGGAAAAAGGTTTCAACTCAATCGTGTTTATCAAATCAACCCACCTGAGTTTTAGCAAACACCGTGTTATAACCTCAGCAAATTTTCGAATTTTCACTGTTAATCCAAATCCTTCAAAACGTTTTTACTCCGTGACATACCAGATCCGGTCAAGACTCGTGGGTTGGGTTTGGGGTGTTACACCCTAATTATTTTTCTCTAATTTTTGATGATTTTCTAAAGTCAAAACAGTGGAACCCGAGTTCATTCTGACCTTTTCTCACAAAATTTATTATATCTCATGATTTACATATCTATTGCTTACACCGTTTCTTCTATGAGAAACTAGACTCAATAATCTTTAATTTCATATTTTGTTCATCTTCTAATTCGATTTCTATAATTTATGGTGATTTTTCAAAGTTAGTCTACTGCTGCTGTCCAAAACTGTTTTAGTGCAAAGTGTTGATTTCTATTTTGCCCCAAATTTCACAGTTCATACAATTCAGTCCTTTCTCAATTAACCCCTCAATTAAGCTAATTTCTCTCAATTAAAAATTTATTATATCACTTTAAACTACTTTATAACCTTTGTGAATCATAATTTCAGTAATATACTTTAATTCCAAACATTTTCACAATTAGGTCCTAAAAATCAATTTCTATTGAAATTACTTATTAAAATCATCTCATAAACAAATTAAAGCTTCAATTTCATGCTATTTCATCATAAACTTACAGCACTCAGCCATGGTAACTTTCAATTTCATCCATGAGATCAAAAACTAATGAATTTAGTAATAGGACCTAGTTGTAAAAGTCTTAAAAACACAAAAATTACAAGAAATAGGCAAGTATTAACTTACTTGGTGCAAACATTATGATATTCCAGCTTAGAAAACCCTCCTATGGCATTTTTGGCTGATGAGAGTAAAGAAAAATGAAGATATTTCTAGATATCTCAAATTAGTCCTAGTTTTATTTAGTAAATTTTGTTATTTTCCCATTTTACCCTTCTTTCAGTAATTCTCCTGATTTTTCTCAGCTTATGCCGCCCAAAATATCTCCTTTGGGCTTATTTTCTCTTTAGATCCCTTGTCATTTGACAATTGAGCTATTTAATCCTTCTAATAACTTTTACACCTTTTTCAATTTAGTCCTTTTCATTTAATTACCTACCCAAACGTTAAAATTTTCTAACGAAATTTTAATACCACATTACTAACATTTTATAAATATTTATAAAAATATTTCCTACTCAATTTTATGAGATCAAAGTCTCGATACGTTGTTTTTACCCAATTCCTTCAATAATTCCTTTTTCTAACTAACTACTAAATCGGTAAAATTTTTCTATCGATATTTTAATATGATTTTTCCTATCATATAAATATTCATGCAAATATATTGAAATAAATTTCTCTTTAAATCGTATTTATGGTTGCGAAACCATTGTTCTGATAACCTTGAATTTAGGCCATTACAAGGAAAGATGAACATTAATTCAACTTCTTCCACCATCGAAACCAAAGAAAAAAAGAAGAAGAAAACCTTAAGTTTCTTCAAGCTTTCGGCTGCAAATTGGTATGCAATCAAAACCTTTTCTTGTAATTTTTTGTAGATTTAAGGTCATGGGAGTTTGATTTAGCTAGCTCATGTATCAATTTGTAAAACTTTTAAAGTTTTTTAAAGTTGCCATTGTTGATAAATAGATGAAATTGGTGTGAAGCTGTTAGAAATTAAGCTTAGTTTATAAAAAGGACTAGATTGTAAAGCTTAATTGTTAGTTTTGTACATTATGGACCAAATTGGATAAAATGAAAAATTGTCATGAATTGTTGGTAGGAATAGAAAATAGAGGGTCTCTGATGAGTTTTGGTGAAATCAGATTTTAATCCAAAGCCCTAAATTGAAAGTTATGCTCATCCTAATTTTTTAGGCTAAATTGAATAAATTGCAAAGTCTTTATGATTTCGTGTTTGATTCTGATTTGGCTGGAAATTGATTGTATGATATGTTTTATGATTATCCGTAGCTAACGACAACATCGAATAGCCGAGAGGGAAAGGAAAAGTGAAATTCGTCGACGAGTGACGTTCAAAACTTCAGGTTGTACTTTTATCATTCGGGATAGAATTGTTTGATTTTATATGCATGTTTATTGATTGTTGAATCATTGAGGTGAGTCTATTATTATAATATGGAATATTCGATTGAATTTGATATATAACATCAAGATAGAAGAGTAAAATGAATAAATGGGAAATTATATGAGATACTCGAATTATGATATGTGATATGAAAATTATATTGAAATATATCTTATAATATGAAATATGTGTGTTTGATTTTGAAATGGGGTTGTGATTGTGAATTTGAACGAAAAATGATATATGTAATATTGTAAAATAATTGTTATGCGATAGAACAGTGTATAGGGTACAAAAATGCATATGTGACCGAATACAAGGTATGAATATGCGAGAAAGATGATTACATGTATGAAAAATACTTACATATATAATTGAGGCTCGTGTACACTTAGTAAAAGGTTAGGATACGATTGACATGACAATAGATTTTTATGCGCGCTTGTACGAGATATGTGTTTGTACGGAGACCATTACAGGTTATACTGGGATCTAACATTTGTTGTGGATCATAGAGTATAATATGGTGTGGTGGAGGGGTGTATTAGCATATGAATATGCATTTGATGCCTTCAGACTTTGCACTTTGGTGCCCTGGTGTGTTGTAGTTTAAGCTCCTACGAGCTATCAAGTGTGATGTAGTTTACTCATGTATTCAAGTTCGTTTTACTAGGGTTCCATCAGGCGTAACATTATATTTGAAATTGGAAAACTTAAAAAGGTAATTAAATAGATTAATAATAGAATATAATATTGAAATGAATATGAATGAGTCAATAGACTCCACAAATAGGTTCAAGCGATTTGTTAAACAGATTTTTGTGTGAAATGAACTTGATATTGAATTTCATAACGAATGGTTTTTGAATGTTTTAAATTGTTAATTGGTGTTGATAACTAAAGGCCTTAAGATAGCTTT
Source organism: Gossypium australe (assembly GCA_005393395.2). Taxonomy (NCBI): domain Eukaryota; kingdom Viridiplantae; phylum Streptophyta; class Magnoliopsida; order Malvales; family Malvaceae; genus Gossypium; species Gossypium australe. Next base: position 31,025,906 of record CM016625.1, on the reverse strand, counting down.
TGATATATGTAATTGAATTTGATCATTCTTTTTCTATGATAGTTGAATTAGTTTGCCTTGATAATTGTATACCTTTATATGTAATTGATTATATGCTTATGTTACAATATAAAATATGTATTAGTAGGCATTGAGATTATAAATATCATAGCACGTTATAAATGTTACTTTATGTTATATTACCTTGAATCATGAAAGTACCACCAAGCTTTATCACTAAACATACGGTTGTTTGTTTTGTGTGCATATGTAGGTAATTCTCGAAGCCCCGGGAAGTGAAATCAACATGAAATATGAGATATGTGCATGCATTGCATAACTGTAGGAAAAACCTCGATGGGATAGGTGAAATTAGGATGGGAAATGGGGAGTGAACCTTTTAGATACCTCCATGGGCGAAGCTCCGGGCATTGCGAAGGGAACACTACAGTGTTCGAGCATCAATGTTAGGTGGTATAAAGCAGGTAATGTGTAATAGTCCGGTTTAAACCCTAGTCAGAATAGTGGTTTCGGGACCACAAATCCGAGTCGTAAAAATATTTTAATATTATTTCTGTGTCTGCAGTATATGATTAAGCATGTGTGAAAATTTCGTGTTTTAATTTGATCATTTGTGTGCTTAATTTGAAAAAAAAAGGATTAAATTGCATAACATGAAAACTTAGTGGTTATTCTTAAAAGGGCTGAATAATGGTTGTTCTTTTAACGTGAGGGTTTTATGTTGCAAATATGCCATTGAACTATAGGATGGACGGTTAAGGGCATATATTATAAGGTTTACTAATTAAATTTTCAAGGCTAATTTAGTAATTATATTAATAAAGTTATAATAATAAAAACAAAAGAAATAAGGTAGTGGAATGTTCATCCATTGTCCACTGAATATTGAATAAAAAGAAAGAAGAAAAGCTTTGAATATTCGGCTAGGTTTGATCCAAATTCAAGGTATGTTTTGCTTCAATTTTTGATAATTTCTACGTTTTTGCAATCGTTGCTTTGTATACCTCAAAACCCATGCTTCAATTTTGTGAATTGATGATGATTTTGAAATATGCCATTGATGAAAACATGAGTTTTGTGATGTTTGAAGATGAAATATGAAATATATGTGTTAGATTAACATGTTTTGTCTTTGAAGTTTTGATGATTTTGAATAATTTGGACTTAATTGAGAAAATAATATTTTGAGGGACTAAATTGTGAAATAAATGAAATGTGTGGATTTGAATGATCATGGGTGATATTCGGCCTAAGTATGGTACAATCAAATTATGTGAATTTTGTTATTTTTGTGAAATAGGGACTAAAATGTCAAAATGTGAAAATGTGAGGGCTAATTTATTAATTGCCCTAAATATGTGTTTTTGGATTAAATTGAATGAATTAATGAATAAATGAGTTAAATTTGAATATGTATAGATCAAGAACCGAAGAAAACAGACATAGATCGAGAGAAGTCGAAAGTTATTGAATAGCCATTTGTTTCCGTTCTTTCCGTACGAGGTAAGTCGATATACAAATAAATGTATTTGAATTGAGTTACTTTTGTATCTATGAGATATATATTGTTTGGTAAATGCTTGAAATGAAGTGTATATGAAATCCGAGGATGTGTCGACAAGTTATCAAGATCTGAGAAGTCCCGTTTTAACTTAGGAATAGGTAGGATAACATATGTCATGACATAGGTTCCGAAATGAGATATCATGTAAGACCACGTTTGGGATGCTGGCATCGATATGAGATTTACGTGTAAGACCATGTCTGGGACATTGGCATCGTACTGATTCGTGTAAGACCCTGTCTGGGACAGTGGCATCGATATCTGGATACATGTAAGACCACGTCTGGGACGTTGGCATTGTACGACTATTCCGAGCACTCTGAGTATCCTATTAGATTCTGAACAGTTCAACGGGCAAGTTCGAGAAATGAATGACTATGTGAATTGTATATCCGCTTCAGGTACGTTTGATGTATATGTTTTGAATAGGCATGGAAGGTGAGTAAATATGCATATGGATGCAATGAACCAAAATGTGATATATGAATGAATGTGACATGAGTAAATGATGAGATGATATGTGATATACATGCTTAAATGAGTTATGAGTATATGAGATATTTGAGTTGTGAAATATTAGTAAGTAATGACTAAATAATGAGCCAAGGATGATATTATGAATTTGTAAATGAGAAACATTAATGTCATTGTGTTTATGTGGCTATATGTATTGTATATTAAGTTTATTTGTATATGGCTTACTAAGCTTTTGGAAAGCTTACTTTGTGTGTGTTTGCTCTATTTTATAGATCGTCAAAGCTACTGAAAGCTCAAGGAACAGTCGAGGATCGTCATCACACTACTTAATCATATTTTAGTACTCTGAAAATGTGTATATAGCTAAATATGGCATGTATTGGCTAGTTACTTTGAGTTATGTTTGATATGTGTATATGGCCATGAGATATGGCTAAATATATACTTGTGATATGAATGACTAGTTATGTCCTATGATGCTAGTTTTGTTATGGTTGATAGCAAATGAATTGGTCATATAAATGGTAAGCTTAATGATGTATAGCTAGCATATTGTTTTTGGTAAATTTGTGATGGATTATGTTTTGATGTGCTGGTGATTATATTGAGTTAAATGACTATTAAGTTGGTATGGTTGATAGGATCATTATGGAGTAGAAATGTTGCACAATTTGATGTGTTTTGGGTTGCCAAATATGTAGAGGTTGACGCTTGTAAGTGCATGAAAGAATAACCCAATGTGTGGGTAGCATTTTGGCCTTGAAAATGACCTATAATTGCCTACACGGTTGAGCACATGGGCGTGTGGCTCGACCGTGTCCCTCGTGGTTGAAATTCAAAACAAGTCAGACTCAACCACGGGTAAGACACATGGGAGTGTGACTGGCCGTATGGTGCAAGTTAGTAGCGACTACGGGTGAGGCACACAGGCGTGTCCACGGCTATGTGGACAAGTCAGTATGTATGCCCTGTTTTGACACGGCTTAGACACACGGGCGTGTCTGAGGCCGTGGGAGGCACACGGCCTGCCCACACGAGTGTGTGACCTCTGTAACTTTGAAAATTTTTAAATTTCTGAGAATTTCTGTATGTGTTTGGTTTAGTCACGGTCCTATTCTAAAGCATGTTTAAGGTCTCGTAGACCTACTTAAGAGACTCTTTGATGTGATTTGTCAGATTTTGCTATGAAATGTCAGTAAAAGATTCCATTTGTCCGGTAATGCCTCTTAATACGGGTTAGGGGTGTTACATAATGGGATGAGAATTTGGGAAATAAGAACCATAAAAAGGTGTTTACCGCGACAGCAGTATTGACTAGTCCTTTGGGGCGACACTTTGACGACGATATATGGCATAAGACCATAGATGAAATATGCTATGATAGTCTTGTATGAGGTACGTAATGTAAGACCATGGATGAAAGATGTCATGGCAACACTGTACAATGTATAAGGTATACGGTGTAAGACCATAGATGAAAGATGTTATGACATCCAGGTATAATGAGTAAGAATATGGATGAAAGACTCTATGACATATTATAGTACGCCAAGATGGCAGATCGGTGTAAGACCATGGATGAAAGACTCCATGGCATCCAAAAAACAAAGATAGTCCACTGGGACAGTAAACAGAAAAGAGATAGTCCATTGGGACAATAAACACAAAATAGAGATAGTCCACTAGGACATCAAATGTAATATCTCATTTTTTAGTGGTGTCAGAAACGGTGGATGAAAGACTCCATGGCATCAACTCAATTAAATTATTTTCAAAGTCGTAGAATTTTATTCTGATTCAAATGTAGTCTGATCTGGCTTTTATTGAGCTAGCGGAAGGACCAACCGGACATGTACAATTAGGCTCTAGTAATTGCAGTTATGTTTAGAAGTATCGTTCCGGTAATTCGCAATTTACTTAATCATGAAGTCAGTCCACAAGAAGTACCAAGATTGAAAACTCCTTATTGTATCGTCTTTATGAAAACAATTCATCCAACTGTTTTGTCTAATGACCTCGTCATGTATGTGTTACCCTCATATAATATCATTGATTTCTTTGAGTTAAATTCGTTCACTCAATACAATTCTATTTTATCTCACTGTCTCCATTGTGTCTTCATAATGATTAATATGATCACTGTCAACAAATGACTATGATAAATTGTTCGTTCGAGAACAAACAACCCGTGGCCACGTTCCATATTTATCAATCCACACAATGCCAATGAGAGGATACCGTTAACTCTTTAATCGAGTTATGAATTCCATTGTTGCCAGTAAATCCATGACATACACAAGTCATGTACCCAACATACTGACTATGTGCTCGATCATCTTTAGAGAATAAGCTTCCACTTATATCAAAGCACATGAGTTATATACGCATGGTCAGTAGCTAACTAAGGATTTAGGTAAATCACACCATGGATGTTACAAGTGAATTAATTCACAAACGGATCCAGAATTAATTCATCTTGGGTCCATTCAAATGTATCATTTTTCCAATGAATACATCTATGTCTCTACATGTGGAGCCAACTGCTCCGATAGTCAAGACTAGTTATCTCCCCAATTGAAATTTTAGATGACATAATAATCCTTCTGAGTATTTGAATCAAACGCTCACTTTGATTCTTTTACGGTATTACAGACTCGTTTAGATTATCTATTGAAGTAAGTTGTATTTCTCATAATGTAAACGTTCTTACAATGCCACTTATCCTCAATTTGAACTTAGACAATCAATGAGCTAATATTTACTAGTCACAATTTTTATATGTATGCAAAACATGAAAGACAGAAACACAAAATATATAACAGTGAAATATAAAATTAACTTTATTTATTTATTCATTGTTCAAATACATAGAAAACAGTTACATGTTTACTATAATATGAACACATTCCCAAACATGGTATAGTAGAATGGAAAGTTTTTAAATATGATTTCAAGCCTCCTAAACTCGTACCAAGTTGGCTCTTGTGAAAACAATGAGTCACGTCACGATGACAAACCTCTGACGTTGCAACCACAAAGCCATGTGGCAACGTCATGATTCAGGGTCATGACGAGCATCAAATAGAGAGTTGCACTGTGACGAGGAACCCTCGGCGTAGCAACATCAACTGAAAATATTAAATTTTTTTACAGTTTGGCCCTATTTCGGCATTGGGTGATTAGAAAAGCTTTCATAAGTTCGTATAAGACCTGCTAACGATTATGTATCATTTGATACTCATGTTCTAGCTATATTTGAATGTTTAATGGTCTATAATTGAATGTAATTATAATTGCTTCGGCAACAAATATAGCACCTTGTAACTCTAACCTGGCGATTGGGTCAGGCAACGGGGTGTTACAACGATTTTCCTTTATAATTGATATGGTGCTTGTCAAAATTTCTTCAAGCTCTTGAATTTCTTCAATGACTTCTTAAGAGAACTTTTGGACTTTTGAACTTATGAATATGTGTTGAATGGATTGGAGGTGACCGTTTTTATAGTGTCAATTACTTGAGTAAAAGAAAGTACTTGTTAAATGTAAACTTTTCAATTGAGTGATTTACAAAGATTAAACTATTTTATCTACTCTAAAATAATAATATAATATTATCACTTAATCATTTTAGTTTAATTAGTGATAATATAAATTTTTATTATGTATCTTTTAATTGATCTAAATTAAGTAGAGAAAAATAATTATAACATAATATATGATGTCATCATTTTAAACTTACGGTAATTTCGACTTGATATGTGACATTTTTTTAATTGATTTAAAAATTACTTTGTCTGCACTAATATTTAAAATTCTTACTGAGTTGGTGTTACCCTTTAATTAGGATCTAACCTAGTGGTAAATTTATAAAAAATCTCTTATTTTTATAAAGCAATACTTATTATTTTGAGGGCTATTTTTTCTTTTTATATAAAATCTAAAAAAAAATATTTGCATATGATAGGATTCGAACCCAAAACCTTAAAATTTTAATAACTAAACTTTATTTATTTCAACAAAAATTATATTTAATAATTCTATCATTTTTTAAAAATTTTATTACATAAAAATTTCACTCATATCGTAGGTGCACTATCTTTTATGTTTTTGTTTTCTTGTTGGAAAGAACAAAGAACAATTTCCATTCTTTTTTTTTTGGTTAAAAGGAATTTTTTAACACAAAAACTTATTTTTTCCTCCCGTTTTATAAAAAAAAATCATTTTAGCCATTCATTTAATTTTTAATCTTTTTTAGCCTTTAAACTTGTATTTTTTTATCAAATCAACCCAAAATTGATGAAAAGTTAACGTTTTTTTAACTTTTCTGACATGGCATACAAGTGGATTACCGTGTGGATGACACATTAGCATTTAATTAAATTTTTAAAATTTAAAATTTTCAAAAAAAATTAAAAAATTAAAAATCATTACAATGATTAAAATAGTATAAAAGTTATAAAAATATTTTTTAATATTTTTTAAATTTTAAAAATTAATTAAATATTAACATTTCATCCATATAGTAATTCATGTGTATGCCCACGTCAATAAAGTTAACAACAAATGTTAACTTTTCTATACATTTTGAGGTGATTTAACAAAAGATGCAAGCTCATGAGTTAAAAGTGATAAAAATTAAATGAAAAGTTAAAACGACTTTGTTTTATTATGAATTTAGTGGAAAAAATATTATATTATTATTTTTCAATGGGTTTTGCAAAGCAATATTAGGCCCCAAATACGAAATTGGAAGATATTAATTAATTATTTCGGAAAATTCTTACTGAAGGATATTTCAAGAAAAAACAAATTTGTAGGTGAACACAAACTTTGTTTTAATTTTCTGAAGGATTTTTCAAAAAAAAAAATCCCATCAATTACTTTTTCGTGGAAATCCATAAAAACATTAAATTATTTTCAGTCATGTGAAAAAGACATTATCTTAAAAATATATTTAAAAATTCATACAAAAATTAACTGAAATTCCTGTTGAAATACTAAAATTGAAAAGTAAAAAAAAAAAAAGAAGAAGTATTTTGGGTTGAAATTTCATTTTTTCTTTTTTGATGTGTTTTAGTTAGGTATATGTAAAAGAAGAATATATCCCATAACAATATAATTTATTATGTAAAAGAAATATTTTAATAATTGCTTGATATTTGATAGGTTACAGAAGTGAATTAAGTATTGCAATTAATAGTTTAAATAGGCAGGGAATTAATTTTTTTTCCACTTTCTATCAGGGTTGGCTACGTTCCAAGCAACACATGATATAAAGCAAGCCTAGAAACCGATACAAGATGATAAGTTGGTTGTAATTATTTCTTATATTTTGAATTTGGGTGTGAGAAATTTGTGAGCAACAACCACTGACTCATTTATTGTAACATAAAGATTATTATTTCACTCTCATCCACTTCCAACATTCAACATAACAATATATACTCTCTTATTTATTGTTACAATCCTATAAGAATCTAATCAAATTTTTATGCTATAGGCTATTATGGGGGTGGTGGAGGAGGTCCTCCTGGACCTGGAGGAGGTGGAGGCTGCCCAAACTGAGGTGGTGGCGGATTGTGCGGAATAGGTGGTGCTGGCGGTGGAGGCTGCCCAAACATAGGTGGTGCGAAGGGGTCTGGTGGAGGTGGTGCTGGATGCCCTGGCGGTGGTGGAGCAAAGGGGTCTGGCGGAGGTGGTGCCGGATGCCCTGGCGGTGGTGGAGCAAAGGGGTCTGGCGGAGGTGGTGCCGGATGCCCTGGCGGTGGGGGTGCAAAGGGGTCTGCTGGAGGTGGGGGTTGCCAATGGTGAGCCATTGTGATGCGCCAAGTGTTGAGTAGATCAATGTTTGGGGCTGCACTTGTTTATAAACAAATGGTAGAAGAATGTAGAAGGTAAAAGTATAGTACAGAGACTAGTAGTTGAGACTTAGGAAAATGGCACGTTGTAGGAGACAAGCAGGAATTTGGCAAACTGTGGTTCCAAATCTTGTAATGTTCAACCCCCAAGGCATTTGGTAAATAATGAAAGATTATGAATTTATGGATGGCCTAGAGCCACATGTAAAGCTAAAAATGGACATACCCCAAACCATTTTCTTGTCTTCAATAGGCAAGAGGGTGTGAGCTTAAATTCATCAGATTCACCATTTCATTATTTTTTATATTTAAAAATATGTTATTAATATTTATATTTCTATTTTAAATAAAATAATTTTTAAGATTACTTAATTTGAATTTAGATGGGATTAAATCAGTCTAAAAGTTAGAGGTCAGCAAAATTTGATTCGATTCGAAAAAGTCAATTTTTTTTTTGAATTTCGAGTTAATTGAGTCAAGTTATTCAAGTTTCATGTTCGAGTCGTATTTTACAATTTGAATAACTCGAATAATAGATTGGTACAAATACCTCTTTGATCCCTATCAATTTTGAAAATAAGCAAATTGGTCACTCTCAATAAAAATTACAAAAAGAAAATCAAAATAATTTATAAAATTAAAATATTTATAAAAATTCCAAAATCTATATTTTTCAAATTAAAAAAATTCTAAAAAATACATAAGAAAAGCTAAAAATTTTAAAATTTTCAAAAATAATAATTTTGGAGAACTAAATAAGTTAATTAATGATTCAAGTTTGTTTTTTTCTTTCAAAAAGTCTTTAAATATATATGTTTCAAAATTTTGTGCTTTACCATATAATGAATTATACTATAACAAAATTTTAATTTGACATGTTTAATTTTTTAAGTTAACTTGAACTATTTCACTCGATTCGACTTGAATTTTATTTCACTCAACTCAATTTGAAAAAACATTCAGATCGAGTTAAAATGATAAAATAAAACTTATCAATTCAATTAACTCAAAAATTTTAACTCTAATTCGTAAAAGTTGTTATTCAAATCCGTGGATAGATTAATCTAGGGACTTTGTGCTTCAATCAACAATTGGATAGCAATAAAATTAGGGAGAAATAAGTAAGATACTTACTGTAATAATTGCTCATTTCATTTCATGTGGTTGGGATTCAATTATCATATTTTTAAATTGATTATTTATATTTTCAAAAAATACTCGTAACAAAAAAAAATAATCAATGAAGTCGAGAGTGGATACCTAGGTTAAAAAAAATACACATCCAATAAAGTTTCCCTTTAGAATTTTTTATTCAATTTTAAAAAAATTAAAAAAGATGAATGTCCTTGATTACTCTCCTGTTTTTTTTTTTTTTTTTTTTTTCAAATTGGGAGAAAAAGTTGGCAAAATAAAGTAAATTTTCTATTAATCTTTTGTATAAAGTATTTTATAGGAAATATAATTCTTTTTCTTTTTCACAACTTAACTAAATAAAAATGATGAAACTGTCATGACTTTACTAATTTAATTGCGATAGTGTTAATTAATAGTTAGTGATAGAAATTCTAAACATTAAGCATCATTACGCCTATAATCCCTTTTTTACCCTCTCCTTCGCTATATTCGCATCAACTTCTGTAAGCATAATTTATGAACATAAACATAATTCAAATGTATAAGTGAAATGAGTGAACAACATTAATTGAACATTCTCGTCCAAAATCCAAGATTGACTAGATTCTGCAGTTTTCCTGCTCAAATTTCCCATACAATGTGAGATCCCTCACAATACAAGCAGAAGCAGCTAGCCTGAGATTTTTTTTTTTATATCATAACAAAACAGATGAGATCAAGAAAAGATTAAAAAAAGAAGAAAAAATTTACAAAGATACGACCTTACTTTCTTTCATTTCCATATATAAACAAAGCAAGGAAGATGTAAGGGAAAGGCATAAGCCTCTGGAAATCACCGGAATGGGTGGCCTCGGGAAGAACTTCAATTTATGACTAAAACGATGAAAAGCTTTCGAATGGTTCATCCCAAAGACCCCATTCCTGTTATTTCCAGTAGCTCCATTTCCCTTTCCCCTCTTCTCTGGTTTCTTCTTTATCCGGCTCCGCTTTGCTTTGCCCCTATCATATCTTTGAGCACCCAGCACAGATCCGATCTGAAGTCTATTTAATATCTTTACTTAGGTTTTTAACTTTTGGTATTTGCTAGCTGGTCCTTTATGTTTCAATGTTTTTGCTTCAAGCCCAGTTGTTTATGTTCTAGGGTAAACTATACCTCAGGTTACAATTTAGTCACTTATGTTTGAAATATTATGTTTTAGTCACCTACGTTATTATGTTGTAACATTTTAGTCATTGAGCTGTTAATTTCTGTTAACAATGTAACAGTAAGCTGGCGTGACACGTTAAATTATCATTTCAAACAAAATTTTTAGGTTAAATTATACAATTGGTCCCCTATATTTTTTCATTTTAAGCAATTTAAATTTTTTCTTTTATGTTCTTTTAACTTTCCTTTTTTTTTCTTTTTTCTTTTCCATTCTCTTCTGTTTCCCCCTCTGTTTTCTTACCTTCTCCATTTCTTTTAACATATCAGGAAGTCGAATTGGCAGTAAAGAAAGAACCATCGTATGGGTTTATGAGTTTTGACTATAGGTAATGATGGCTTTCAACTTCCTACTTCTTTCTTCACTACCAATTCAATTTCTTGATATGTTAAAGAAATGAAGAAGGTAGGAAAATACAAGGAAAAACAGAAGAGAATGACAAAAAAAAAAATAATAAAAGAAAAGTTTAAAAAACATAAAAAGGATAAAAATTAAATTGCTCAAAAAAAATATGAGGGTCGATTGTATAATTTAACCTAAAATTTTTGTTTGAAATGATAATTTTATGTGCCACGTCAGCTTACCGTTACACCGTTAATGACAATTAACGGTTCAGTGACTAAAATATTACAATACAATAACGCAAGTGACTAAAATATAATATTTCAAATATAAGTAATTAAAATGTAACTTAAAGTAAACTAAAGTGACCATAAGTGTAATTTAACTTATGTTGTATGCCTTTTTCTTTTGTTGATAATGACTTTTTTGTTTCTAACTATTATATCCTTTCCAATTTAAGACATTCATTAAAACTATCAAGAATGTTAATGAAATTCCTTCAACATCTTTAAATACTTATATTCAGTTTTTTTAAATTAATAATTTTCAATAACTAAAATAACCTTAATCTCCAAAAATTAAACTTGTTTTTTAAAAGAAAAAATCAAATAAGAGCTCAAGATATAAGAATAAACGAAATGCAATCTTTTTATTTTGTTTATTTTTGTTTCTAACAGCAATTGTATTTTTAAACCTTTTTTCCAACAAAAATAACAAAAATATGATAAAAGATTGTATAAAATTGTAATTCCACGTCATCCTTATCTATTTTCATTAGAAGAATGACCAATATATTTTTCCTCCTTATTTTTAGCATTTTTAGTTGAATTTGAATTTTTTCATAGAAAAAAAAACTAAAAATCTGATTTATCATTCTCCTATTAAAAAAAGATATGAATACTATGAAATCATAATTTCAAATCATTATTCTTTAAAAAATATTGCTTTTTTAAGCTAACATATTGTGGTTCTAAATATTCTTAAGCCCATACAATAAAAGAAAACCTTAAGTTTTACATTCACCATTTCATCCACTTCAATTCTCTCTTGGCACCTTCACTTTAATTCTCACATTCGCATAGACTCCCCCAATCATCATTACAATTTCATTCACCATCTCCTATCAAAATTAACACTTAACAGAAAGCTTCCACCACTACTTCACCTCTCTCGGCTTTTGCCTCAACTTATTGCCATCACCTTTATCCAACTACACCACCTCCTTTGAATCCATTACCAGTACTCCTCACGCCCTACGCGGATACCACCAGCTCTTGCTCTTGGACCCTCCACCATTTTCACCTTTCCCATTATTACTCTTTATGACTCTCTCATCAATCACCATCCTCAACTCGACATTTGTCACCACACTGCCCGAAAGAAATTGAGCAGAAATGCTTTCTGTCAAAAAACTCTGTTTTATTACTGAAGATTAACTTGGCTTATATAGCCATTACAAAGCAACAAGAAAACAGAAAATAATGTAACCCACGTCTGTATAAATCCCTAAGATCATGGTAAATAGCTAAGGAAATGATCAAACGTGAACAGAAAACAAAACAGACTCCGAACTTCTAGGAAACAATAACAGACAGAATTTTGAATTATTCAAACATCTTCAACAATTCCTCCCCTAAACTGAAATTGTCAAGAACAATCAGTTTATCTCATCCAAGAACTTCATTCCTAGCTGCTCCCGAAGCTTTACAAAGCTTTCCAACTTTAAAGGTTTGGTCATAATGTCAGCCAGCTGCTCATTTGTACCACAATATTTCAGCTCAACAACACCATCTCTCGTGAGATCACGTAGGAAATGAAACCTCACATCTATATGCTTGCTTCTACCATGTAAAACTGGATTTTTTGACAACTTAATAGCAGATGAGTTATCGCAAAATACAGTAACACTTTTACTTGAAGAAGAATTTATCTGATTCAGCACTCTCTTCATCCAAACGCTTTGAAATGTACAACTTGCTGCAGCAACATATTCTGCTTCAGTTGTAGAAAGAGTTACAATTGGTTGCTTTTTAGAAGACCAAGCAACAGCACCTCTACTCATCTTAAACAAATAACCCGATGTGCTTTTCTATCATCATAGTCTCCTGCATAATCACTGTCCATATATGTAACTAAAACAGCTGTTCCTTTTCTTTCATAGAACACCCCGAGTTCCAGAGTTCCCTTCAAATATCGAAGCACTCTCTTAGCAGCAAGTAAATGTTCTTCATTTGGACTGGCCATATATCTGCTCACAAGACATACACTGTACGTTAAATCAGGTCTGGTGGCCGTTAAATATAAGAGACTACCAACCATTTGCTTGAACTAAGTTGCATCGACCTTCTTTCATCCGCCTTCTCTTCTCAACTTTGAACTAGGCACTATAGGATTCTTTACTGAATTGCAATTTCCCATACCAAATCTAGAGAGAACTTCTTTGGCGTATTTTTTCTGACATAAATGAATACCCTTTAAGTTTTGTTGAACTTCAATGCCTAAGAAATATCTCATTTTTCCCAAATCTGTCATCTCAAACTCAGACTTCATTGAACACTTGAACTCCTCAATTAAGCAAGCATCATTTCCAGTAAAAATTAAGTCATCTACATAAAGACTTACAATTAAGGTTTTTTCTTCAGCTTCATTTTTGATAAAAAGAGTGGGCTCATAACTGCATTTTTCAAAGCCTAAGTTATCAAAATAACTTTCAATCTTACTGTACCATGCCCTTGGAGCCCGCTTTAGCCCATATAAAGCCTTCTTGAGTCTGTAGACTTTCTCTTCTTTCCCCTTTTTCTCATAACCCAGCGGCTACTCAATGAACATAGCTTCCTTTAACTCCCCGTGTAGGAAGGCACTTTTAACATTTAACTGAAATATTGGCCATCCCTTCTGAGCAGCTAAAGCCAAGAGCATTCGAATTGTATCCCACAGTGCCACTGGAGCAAACACCTCGTCAAAATCTATCCCATGTTCCTGAGCATAGCCCTTTACCACCAAACGAGCTTTGCATTTATCAATCTCTCTATCTACATTTAACTTGGTTTTATAAACCCATTTAACACCAATCTTCTTTGCTCCGATTGGCAGATTTACCAACTCCCAAGTCTCATTTTTTTCAATGGCTTCTATCTCCAAATCCATCGCATTCCTCCACTTCTCACATTTCACAGCCTCTTCATAGTAGGTTGGATCTTCTTGTGAAATAAACAAAGCAAGATTATGCAAATCTTCCTCTTCTGAAAAACTTTCTCCACTTACAAAATCTTTCATCCATATGGGAGCTCTTCTGATTCTTTCTCCAAGTGAGCTATCTTCAGATGTGCTCTGTTCATTACTTGAACTATTTCCACTGCCTTCATTCAAGTTAGTATGAATTGGTGATTCATCTTGCTCTCCATCATCTTCTGTATCTTCTTCATCTTCATAAGGAACACTTCCGTCATGCTCTCCATCTCCCCAATCAATTACATTGAACTTCACCTCTTCTTCACTCCTCCCCCAATCCCAACCTTTATCTTCTTCGAATACCACATCTCTGCTGGTTATAATTTTCTTGGCAAGAGGATCGAAAAGCCTGTATGCTTTAAACTCTTCACTGTATTTGAGAAACACACATTTGTAGCTCTTGTTGTCCAGCTTTGATCTTTTGTTATCTGGGATATGAGCATGACCAATGCAACCAAAAACTCGAAAGTAATCTAGAGTTGGTTTAATTCCACTCCAACACTCTTTTGGAGTCTTATCTTTCACTGCTACAGTAGGACTCCTGTTCAACACATGCACTGTCCAACGAACTGCTTCCGCCCAAAATACTTTAGGCATTAGTTTTTCTGCAAGTAAGCATCGAACTATATTAATGATAGTTCAATTTTTACGTTCTACAACCCCATTCTGTTGGGGGTGTAAGCTGCTGCAAGCTGCCTCTTAATACCATGATCTCTGCAATATTGATTAAACTCCGATGAGGTGAATTCACCCCCTCGGTCAGTTCTTAGACAACAGATACTACTTTTCACTTCCTTCTGAACAATACTTTTAAGATTCTTGAAAGATGTAAATGCTTCACATTTCTCATTCAAAAAATAGACCCAAGTCTTCCTACTAAAATCATCAATAAAACTCAAAATATACCTTTTATTGCTGTTTGAAATTGGTGTGATGGGACCGCACATATCATCATGTATTAATTACAGCTTTTGTGAGGCTCTCCATTGACTCTTCTTTGGCATGGCTCCACGATGTTGCTTTCCAATGTTGCATACCGTACATACTTTGGTCATAGCTTTGAGTTGAGGTAGCCTTTTTACAAGTTGTTTGAACTGCAAAGTTTTTAGGCTTTTGCTGTTCAGATGACCATATCGTCGATGCCAGAGATCAGTGGTGTCCTCGGTTGTGATTTGGAGGCAGTTTGGTTTCTTTGACGTTATAGAAGCAAGCACAACGTACATTCTATTTGTTGTCATCTGACTATAGACAATAAGGCCTTTCTTAGGATGATAGATTTTACATGCTCCATCTTGAATCATGATAGTCAGCCCTTTCCCTTGTAGCTGTCCAACACTCAATATATTATTTGTGAGCTGAGGGATGTAGAAAACATTGGTAACTACTTGAGTTATGCCTTCAACTTCTAGCCTAATATTCCCTATTCCCATCACCGGCAGCTTTGAATTATTACCCAGCTTTACTGAATGTCGAAACTCCTCATCAAGATCCACGAACCACTACTTGCTTCCTGTCATGTGATTGGAGCAGCCTGAGTCAAGAAACCATACTGATTCTCTCTTTTCACTGTTAAGTTCAATGTGAGCCATCAAGAGAAGATCTTCTTTCGTATCTAATTTGTAATAGTCCGGTTTATACCCTAGTCGGAACAGTGGTTTCGGGACCACAAATTCGAGTCTGTATAATAATTTAATATTATATTCTGTGTCGTTGATATGTGGTTTAGCATGTGTTAAATTTCCGTAAGTTAATTTGATTGTCTGTGTGTTTAATTTGACAAAAGGATGAAATTGCATTGAATGTGAAAGTTGCTTGCTATTATTAAAGTATCAATGTGATATGGCTTTTGAATGTTGTGACCTTAATAGGCAAATAAGCCAATAAGTGGTTAGTGGATGGCTAAGGTCATAAATGACCTTGAATTATATGTTTTGATATATTTGTTTTAAAGGTTAAAAATGTCTTTTGTAATAAATG
This sequence comes from Gossypium australe, assembly GCA_005393395.2. Lineage (NCBI taxonomy): Eukaryota > Viridiplantae > Streptophyta > Magnoliopsida > Malvales > Malvaceae > Gossypium > Gossypium australe. The sequence goes on along the minus strand of CM016625.1, from coordinate 31,010,118 downwards.
ATTATATGTTTAAGAAAAAAAATAAAAATGGCCACATTATCATCCTTGTTAGCCAAAAATCAAAGAAAGAAAAAGAAGAAAACCTTGAGCTAGGCATTCAGCATTTTCAAGCTCAAATTAATGTATGATTTTGAGTCGATTTTCGATGATTTTTACGTTTTTGCAATCGTTGCTTCTTCTACTATCAAACCCATGTCTCAATTTTGTGAATTGATGATGTTTGTGAGTTATGCTATTGTTGATATGTTGAGTTTTGTGATGTTTTATGGTGCTAAATGAAATATCTAAGCTTGATGAACATGTATTGTTCTTGAAGTTTTGTTGAATTTAGCTAAATAGGGCTAAATTGAGAAAATATTATTTTGGGGGACTAATTTGTGAATTTGATGAAATATTTGGACTTGTATAGTCCCTAGGGATATTCGGCTAAGCATGAGCTTTGGTGGATTTTATGAATTTAGTGTTTTGTGAAAAAATGGACTAGATTGATAAAATGTGCAAATGTGAGGGCTAAATTGCAAATAGCCCTAAATATATGTCTCTGGATTGAATTGAATGAACTAGTGAATAAAAGGGTTAATTCTGAATATGTTTAGATCAAGAACTGAGGAAAACGGATTTAGATCGCGAGAAAGCGAAAATAAACGTGTAGCCATTTTTATTCCGATAAACCAAATCCGAGGTAAGTCATTATGCAAATAAATATATATGTATGCAATTGTAATTGTTCATATGATTATGATGATAGTGAATGTTTATGAGAGGTCTTGCATTTGAATGCTGAGATAAGTTTGATATAGTGATTAAGTTCAAGAAGCCTCGTATGAGCATATGAATAGATCGAATTGACTATCACGACATAGATATCTGTTCTGTTAAGATTCATGTAAGACCGCGTCTGGGACGTCGGCGTTGATTTGAAATTTGTGTAAGACCCTATCTGGGACAGAGCTTCGATATCTGATTATATGTAAGACCACGTTTGGGACGTTGGCATCAATATGAGCTTTATGTATAAGACCACGTCTGGGACGTTGGCATTGTTATAATCCTTACATGTAAAACCATGTCTGGGACATCGGTATCGTACTGATTTGTGTAAGACTCTGTCCGGGACAGTGGCACCAATATCTGAGTACACGTAAGACCTCGTCTGGGACGATGGCATTGTACGATATTTCTGAGTTTCTGAATATATTACTGGATTTCTTTATGGTTCCACAAATGAGTCTGAAATGCAATTGGCAAATCCGAGCTTTATTAGATTGAGTAAATGAATGTTCGATCCAGGTACGTGATTATACACTAATGGTGTATTCAAGGTAAGTATTTAATTGATCCTACTATGAGGATATGTATATGGAATTTGTGATATGATTCAGATATGGTGAAAATGGCTAAGTGATTGAGATGTGCTAATGTATTTGTTTGTACATATGCATTTTTTTTATATACCAAGTTTATTTGTATATGACTTACTAAACTTTTAGAAAGCTTACTCTGTGTGTGTGTTTAATCTGTTTTATAGGTCGTCAAAGCTACTGAAGGATCGGGACCGTCACGGATCGTCATCACACTACTAAAACTTATTTTGGTACCCTTTGAAAATGTATATAGCTCAATATGGCATGTATAGACTAGTTTTGGTATAAGTTGTATAATGAACTTAGCCATGTGATTTGGCTAATTATGTTTTGCTAATATGCCTTAATGAATGTGATATGTGAAGTTGTTTTGGCATGATTAGTTGATATATGAAATGGTTATGAGATGGTAAGTATATATTGATGAAAGGAGCTTGGTATAATTTAGATTTAGTCATGCAAATTGGTATGTTTGGAATTGGTTTGAATGGTTTGTAGTGTGATTACCTTAGTTGGCAAATATGCATGAATTGGTTGATTATTTTGGTATGTTATGATGGTAAAATGTGCATGAGACATCTTGTTAAATATGGCTTGTAGGTTTGACCCTTATGGGTGGCATTTTGGCCTCATAAAAGCCCTATAATGTCACACGGTTGTGGCACACGGGCGTGCCTAACGACCGTGGGTGAATTGTAGGATGTAGTTTAACATCACACGGCCTCGACACGGGCGTGTCATCTGGCCGTGGTGTGCAAGTCAGTAGCTAGCATAAAAGTACACGGCCAAACACACGGTCGTGCTTGGTGGCCGTGGTGGGGAAGTCAGTATATGACCTTAAAGTACACGGCTATGTCACACGGGCGTGCCTCCCCTGTAGTTTAGGAAAGTTTTAAATTTTTCGAGAATTCTCTATGTGTTTCGATTTAGTCCCAACTCAAATTGTAAGCATGCTTAAGGTCTTGATAACCCGTTTAAGGGACATTATGTCTGAGAATGTTGATTGAATGTATAATTTTACCTGTGAATGTTTCTGATATGTCTGGTAACGCTCCTAACCCTAATCTGGTAACAGACACGAGATAGGGGTGTTACATTTTGTTGGTATCACAGCTACGGTTTAGCCGATTCTCGGACTAACGTAGCATGTCAGAGTCTAGCTATATATGCCATATATTTGAATTGTGATAGTGTGATGAATCCTGACGTATAAAATGTGATTTTTGTATAGTAATGGATCCTGAAAGAGCCGTAGCTGACGACGTAGAAAGTAATGTGCCTAATCCCTCGCAAGGGACAACGCTCTCTGATTCGATACCGGTTACTAGCAGTCAAGAGAGAGAAGCTAAACAAGCTTTCTTCCAGATGATGAGTGAGTGATTCACTCAATTCGTAAGAAATAATCGATTGTTTCACAACTCCCGCCACCGATTAATCCCCCTCAAACTACAGTTGTGCCACCAGTTATGCATCCGAATCTGTTGAATAAGTCTCCTGTTGACAGGATCCGTAAGTATAGGGCTAAAGAATTCTGAGCTACTAAAGATGATGATGCTGAAAAAGCTGAATTCTGGATTGAAAATACGATCCAGGTATTTGATGAATGTCGCTGACTCTGGAAGAATGCATAAAGTGTGTGGTATCTTTGCTTCGAGATGCAGCTTATCAATGGTGGAAAACTCTGTTTTCTGTCGTTCCGAGAGAATGAGTTATATGGGATTTCTTTTAGAATGAATTCCGGAAGAAATATATCAGTGAGAGATTCGTTGATAAAAAACAAAAGGAATTTCTGAAACTTAAACAAGGCCGAATGACTGTTTCTGAGTATGAGCAAGAATTCGTGAGACTGAGTTAGTATGCCCGGGAATGCGTATCATCTGAAGCTATAATGTGCAAAAGGTTTGAAGATGGCCTTAATGAAGATATTCGTTTGCTAGTCGGGATTTTAGAAATAGAAGAGTTTGTTGTACTTGTAGACCGAGCTTGCAAAGCTGAAGTATTCGAGAAAGATAAAAGAAAAGCTGAATCTGAAGTTCGAGATATGAGAAAGAAATTTCAGAGTAAATCATTTCAGTCTGCTCCGAAAAGATTCAGAGATGATCAAGGTCGTTCTAGAGATAATGTGGGACATTCGAACAGAAATCGAGTTAGACCAAAAATGAGTTCTAAAACTCCAGCAACTTCAGTGGCCAGTATTGGTAATGTTCGATCCGAGAGACCTGAATGTAAGTATTGTGGAAAAAGACATCCGGGAAGTTGTAGATTAAACGACAGAGCTTGTTTCAGATGTGGATCACTTGATCATTTTATCCGTGATTGCCCTGAGACTGTTGAGCCAGAAGCTATTCAGAATGTGAGATCTGATAATGCACCTGTAAGAGGAAGATCATCAAAGAACGTAAGAAACATCAGTGTTAGTCAAAGAACTATGAGAGACAATATTGTCCGATCTGAAGTTAGAGCGCCTGCCAGAACGTATGCTATTCGAGCTCGTGACGAAGCTTCGTCACCTGATGTTATAACTGGTACTTTTACTCTTTATGATACTTCTGTGATTGCTTTGATAGACCCTGGTTCTAAGCATTCTTATATATGCATGAATTTGGTATTCAGTAAGACTTTACCTGTAGAGTCTACTGAGTTTGCTATAAAGGTATCGAACCCCTTAGGTAAAAGTGTCCTTGTGAACAAAGTATCCAAGAACTGTCCGTTACTGTTTCGAGATATCTGTTTCCTTGCTGATCTGATGCTTTTGCCATTTGATGAATTTGATATTATTCTGGGTATGGATTGGTTGTTTATGCATGATGCTGTTGTGAACTGTAAAAGAAAGACTATAGATTTGAGATGTCCGAATGATGAGATTGTACGGATTGAGTCTAATGATTTGAATGGGTTACCTGCGGTGATATCTATTTTGAAAGCTCAGAATTATGTGAAAAAGGGTTACGAGGCATATTTTGCTTATGTGATTGATTCAAGAGTATCTGAGAAGAAGGTTGAATCAGTGCCTATTGTTTATGAGTTTTCTGACGTGTTTCCTGAAGAGTTACTAGGTTTGCCTCCGATTCGTGAAGTTGAATTTGGTATTGATTTGTTGCCTGGTACTACACCTATTTCGATAGCTCCGTATAGAATGGCACCAACAGAGTTGAAAGAGTTAAAGTCACAGTTGCAAGAATTGACCGAAAGAGGGTTTGCTAGACTGAGTTTCTCGCCTTGAGGTGCTCCAGTTTTGTTTGTGAAAAAGAAAGATGGCACGATGAGAATGTGTATTTATTATCGTCAGCTGAATAAGGTAACAATAAAGAATAAATACCCATTGCCCAGGATAGATGATTTATTTGATCAGTTAAAAGGAGCTACTGTGTTTTCCAAGATTGATATGAGATCGGGATACTATCAGTTGAGAGTGAAAGATTCAGACATTCCGAAGACTACTTTCAGAACGAGGTACGGGCATTATGAGTTTCTAGTTATGCCATTTGGACTAACAAACGCTCCTGCTATTTTTATGGATTTGATGAACAGAATTTTCGGACCGTATGTAGATCAATTTGTTGTTGTATTCATTGATGATATTTTGATTTATTCACATGATGAAAATGAGCATGCTGAACATCTAAGAATTGTGTTGCAAACTTTGAGAGAAAAGTAAGTATATGCGAAATTCAGCAAATGTGAATTCTGGTTGCATGAGGTTAGCTTTCTAGGACATATTGTGTCAGCTTCTGGAATTCGAGTGGATCCGAGTAAGATTTCTGCTATTCTGGATTGGAAACCTCCGAGAAACGTGTCTGAAGTCCGTAGTTTTCTGGGACTTGCTGGTTATTACCGCAGATTTGTAAAAGGGTTTTCAGTGATAGCTACTCCGTTGACTAGATTACTTTAGAAAGATGTCAGATTTGAATGGTCGGATAAATGTCAGAAAAGTTTTGATCAATTGAAAACTCTGTTAACCGAAGCTCCAGTATTAGTACAGCCAGGATTGGGTAAAGAATTTGTTGTATACATTGATGCTTCGTTTAATGGTTTGGGATGTGTTTTGATGCAGGAAGGCAAAGTGATAGCTTATGCCTCGAGACAGTTAAAGCCTCATGAGAAGAACTATTCGGAACATGATCTTGAGTTAGCTGCGATTATGTTTGCACTAAAGATTTGGCGTCATTATCTATACGGTGAGAAATGTCACATATTTTCAGATCACAAAAGTTTGAAATATTTGATGACTCAAAAAGATTTGAACTTACGTTAAAGAAGATGGCTTGAGCTATTGAAAGATTATGAGTTTGTGATAGATTATCATCCGGGTAAAGTGAACGTTGTTGCTGATGCATTGAGTAAAAAATCGTTGTATGCACTACGAGCTTTGAATACTCAACTGAATTTGTCTGATGATTATTCTATGACAGCTGAATTAAAAGTGAAACCGTTGTTTTTACAACAGATATGTGATGCTCAGAAGTCTGATCATGAATTGCTAGCGAAACGAGCTCAGTGTGAAATGAACTCTGAATCTGAGTTTCAAATTGTTGATAATTGTTTGAGATTCCGAGATCGTAACTGTGTTCCGAGAAATCCAGAGTTGATTCAGTTGATTTTGAATGAAGCACATAATAGTCGTCTATCCGTTCATCCGGTGAGTACTAAGATGTATCATGATTTGAAACGACACTACTGGTGGTCTGGTTTGAAAAAGGATATTTTTGACTTTGTTTTGAAATGTTTAATTTGTCAGCAAGTGAAAGCTGAACATCAAGTTCCGTCTGGGTTGTTACAATTAATTTTGATTCCTGAGTGGAAATGGGATAGTGTGACGATGTATTTTGTTTCCGGTTTGCCTTCAACTCCGAGAAAGAAAGGTGCGAAATGGGTTGTAGTTGACCGATTAACTAAAACTGTCCATTTTATTCTGGTAAGATCTGACTTTTCACTTGAGAGACTAGCCGAGCTTTATATTTCTGAGATTGTGAGATTGCACGGGGTGCCACTATCTATTGTGTCAGATAGAGATCCAAGATTCACTTCGCTTTTCTGGAAGAGATTGCAAGAAGCTTTGGGCACGAAATTGCATTTCAGTACAGCTTTTCATCCACAAACAGATGGTCAGTCTGAACGAATTATTCATATTCTTGAAGACATGTTAAGATGCTGTATACTTGAATTTAATGGTTCGTGGGAACTGTATCTGCCGTTGATTGAATTTGCGTACAATAACAGTTTTCAAACGAGCATCAAAATGGCACCTTATGAAGCTTTGTATGGACGTAAATGTCGTACACTTCTGTATTGGACCGAACTCAGTGAGAAAAAGCTTCACGGGGTTGATTTGATAAAAGATTCAGAACAGAAAGTGAAGTTGATCCGAGATTGTTTGAAAGCAGCATTTGATCGTCAGAAGTCGTATGCAGATTTGAAACGAAAAGATATAGAATTTGAGATCGGCGACAAAGTATTTTTGAAAGTGCCTCCGTGGAAGAAAGTGCTCCGATTCAGACAAAAAGGCAAATTAAGTCCGAGGTTCATCGGACCGTATGAGATCATTGAACGTGTCGGACCTATTGCATATAGATTAAAGTTGCCATCTGAGCTAGAAAAGATACACAATGTATTTCATATTTCGATGCTCCGTAGGTATCGATCCGATCCGTCACATGTGATTGCCCCATCTGAAATTGAAATCCGATCTGATTTGACATATGAAGAAGAACCGATCCGTATCTTAGCTCGTGAAGTGAAAGAGTTAAGAAATAAGAAGATTCTGTTAGTGAAAGTACTATGGAATTGACATGGGATTGAAGAGGCTACCTGGGAGCCTGAAGACTCAGTGAAACAACAATATCCGAATCTGTTTAACGGTAAGATTTTCGGGGACGAAAATCCCTAAGGGGGAGAATTGTAACAATCCGGTTTATACCCTAGTCGGAACAGTGGTTTCGGGACCACAAATTCGAGTCCGTATAATATTTTAATATTATATTCTGTGTCGTTGATATGTGGTTTAGCATGTGTTAAATTTTCGTAAGTTAATTTGATTGTCTGTGTGTTTAATTTGACAAAAGGATGAAATTGCATTGAATGTGAAAGTTGCTTGCTATTGTTAAAGTATCAATGTGATATGATTTTTGAATGTTGTGGCCTTAATAGGCAAATAAGCTAATAAGTGGTTAGTGGATGGCTAAGGTCATAAATGACCTTGAATTATATGTTTTGATATATTTGTTTTAAAGGTTAAAAATGTCTTTTGTAATAAATGATTATATGTTTAAGAAAAAAAACATAAAAATAGCCACACTATCACCCTTGTTAGCCGAAAATCAAAGAAAGAAAAAGAAGAAAACCTTGAGCTAGGCATTCGGCATTTTCAAGCTCAAATTAAGGTATGATTTTGAGTCGGTTTTCGATAATTTTTACGTTTTTGCAATCGTTGCTTCTTTTACTATCAAACCCATGTCTCAATTTTGTGAATTGATGATGTTTGCGAGTTATGCTATTGTTGATATGTTGAGTTTTGTGATGTTTTATGGTGCTAAATGAAATATCTAAGCTTGATGAACATGTTTTGTTCTTGAAGTTTTGTTGAATTTAGCTAAATAGGTCTAAATTGAGAAAATATTGTTTTGGGGGACTAATTTGTAAATTTGATGAAATATTTGGACTTGTATAGTCCCTAGGGATATTCGGCTAAGCATGAGCTTTGGTGGATTTTGTGAATTTGGTGTTTTGTGAAAAAATGGACTAGATTGATAAAATGTGCAAATGTGAGGGCTAAATTGCAAATAGCCCTAAATATATGTCTTTGGATTGAATTGAATGAACTAGTGAATAAAAGGGTTAATTCTGAATATGTTTTGATCAAGAACCGAGGAAAACGGATTTAGATCGCGGGAAAGCGGAAATAAACGAGTAGCCATTTTTATTCTGATAAACCGAATCCGAGGTAAGTCATTATGCAAATAAATGTATATGTACGCAATTGTAATTGTTCATATGATTATGATGATAGTGAATGTTTATGAGAGGTCTTGCATTTGAATGCCGAGATAAGTTTGATATAGTGGTTAAGTTCAAGAAGCCTCGTATGAGCATATGAATAGATGGAATTGACTAAGTCACGACATAGACATCTGTTCTGTTGAGATTCATGTAAGACCGTGTCTGGGACGTCGGCGTTGATTTGAAATTCGTGTAAGACCCTGTCTGGGACAGTGGCTTCGATATCTGATTATGTGTAAGACCACGTCTGGGACGTTGGCATCAATATGAGCTTTATGTATAAGACCACGTCTGGGACGTTGGCATTGTTATAATCCTTACGTGTAAGACCATGTCTGGGACATCGGCATCGTACCGATTCGAGTAAGACCCTGTCCGGGACAGTGGCACCAATATCTGAGTACACGTAAGACCTCATCTGGGATGATGGCATTGTACGATATTTTCGAGTTTCTAAATATATTACTGGATTTCTTTATGGTTCCACAAATGAGTCTGAAATGCAATTGGCAAATCCGAGCTTTATTAGATTGAATAAATGAATGTTCGATTCAGGTACGTGATTATACACTAATGGTGTATTCAAGGTAAGCATTTAATTGATCCTACTATGAGGATATGTATATGGAATTTGTGATATGATTCAGAAATGGTGAAAATGGCTAAGTGATTGAGATGTGCTAATGTATTTGTTTGCACATATGCATTTTTTTTATATACCAAGTTTATTTGTATATGACTTACTAAGCTTTTGGAAAGCTTACTCTGTGTGTGTGTTTAATTTGTTTTATAGGTCGTCAAAGCTACTAAAGGCTCGGGACCGTCACGGATCGTCATCACACTACTAAAACTTATTTTGGTACCCTTTGAAAATGTATATAGCTCAATATGGCATGTATAGACTAGTTTTGGTATAAGTTGTATAATGAACTTAGCCATGTGATTTGGCTAATTATGTTTTGCTAATATGCCTTAATGAATGTGATATGTGAAGTTGTTTTGGCATGATTAGTTGATATACGAAATGGTTATGAGATGGTAAGTATATATTGATGAAAGGAGCTTGGTATAATTTAGATTTAGTCATGCAAATTGGTATGTTTGGAATTGGTTTGAATGGTTTGTAGTGTGATTACCTTAGTTGGCAAATATGTATGAATTGGTTGATTATTTTGGTATGTTATGATGGTAAAATGTGCATGAGACATCTTGTTAAATATGGCTTGTAGGTTTGACCCTTATGGGTGGCATTTTGGCCTCATAAATGGCCTATAATGTCACACGGTTGTGGCACACGGGCGTGCCTAACGACCGTGGGTGAATTGTAGGATGTAGTTTAGCATCACACGGCCTCGACACGGGCGTGTCATCTGGCCGTGGTGTGCAAGTCAGTAGCTAGCATAAAAGTACACGGCCAAACACACGGGCGTGCTTGGTGGCCGTGGTGGGGAAGTCAGTATATGACCTAAAAGTACACGGCCATGTCACACGGGCGTGCCTCCCCTGTAGTTTAGTAAAGTTTTAAATTTGTCGAGAATTCTCTATGTGTTTCGATTTAGTCCCGACTCAAATTGTAAGCATGCTTAAGGTCTTGATGACCCGTTTAAGGGACATTATGTCTGAGAATGTTGATTGAATGTATGATTTTGCCTGTGAATGTTTCCAATCTGTCTGGTAACGCTCCTAACCCTAATCTGGTAACGAACACGGGATAGGGGTGTTACACAATTCCACATAGTTTGCTGCCTTTTCCCAGCTAGGACATTCGTATCGAAAGTGTCCTAGCTGATGACATTTATAGCACTCAACTTGTGCTTTGTTGAAACTCTGCCTCCCTCGACCTCTTCCTCTTCCTCTGAAAGCTCCACGCCCTCTTCCTCTGTCACTAGCTCTATCATCATAAGAGACTTTCAATGTTTGTTCATCTCCACCACCTTTTTGAAACTTCTGTTCATGGACAAGCAGAGAGCTCTACAACTCGTCCACTGAGAGACGATCAATATCTTTGGACTCCTCTATTGAGCACACAATGTAGTTATACTTTTCAGTAAGGGTGCAGAGTATCTTCTCAACAATCTTTACATCCGGCATATCTTCACCAAAATTTCTCATATCATTGGCTACTACCATCACTCTTGCAATGTAATCTGTGACTGACTCCCCAAGCTGCATCTCCAGGATCTCAAACTTCCTGCGAAGAGTTTGAAGTTGAGCACGTTGAACTCTGGCATTTCCTTGATACTTTATCTTTATTGAGTCCCACAGCTGCTTTGATGTCTCTTTTTGAGTGATAATCTTCAAAATAGTCTTATCGATTGACTGAAACAGATAGTTCTTTGACTTTAAGTCTTTCAACTTCAGCTCCTCTAGAGTTTTCTTTTGTGCACCAGTCAATACTTCTCCAGCAGCAAGTTCTATGTACCCTCTCTCAATAATAACCCAGTATTCTTTTGATCTCAGGAGGTTCTCCATAAGCATGCTCCAGTGATCATAATCTCCCTCAAACTTGGGAATACAAGGTTGAGCATAACTGCTTGTCTCTCCTGACATAGTCACTATTGCTGTTACTCATACACTTTTCTCTCGTAGTGTTTTACTCACCCTATTCTCTTTTGCTGACAGTGTTTCACTCCTCTCACACTCAGGCCTATTTGGAGGCTCTGATACCAAAAATGAAAGAAATTAAGCAGAAATGATTTCTGTCAAAAAATTCTGTTTTAATACTGAAGATTAACTTGGCTTATATAGCCATTACAAAGCAACAAGAAAACAGAAAATAATGCAACCCACGTCTGTATAAATCCCTAAGATCGTGGTAAATAGCTAAGGAAATGATCAAATGTGAACAGAAAACAAAAGAGACTCCTAACTTCTAGGAAACAATAACAGACAGAATTTTGAACTATTCAAACATCTTCAACACTGCCTACATCATTTCCCTCGTCACTAAAATCACCCATGACCAGCTCATCATTTCATCATTGCCAAGCCCCCTAACCGCCCATCATCAGCCTAGGAACCCGAATTCAAACACAACTAACCTAGAGTCCCTGATCATGAAACCCGATTAAATCAAACACAACTTACAATCTTTTCCTTCTTGCATTTTTTCCCATGGAAGCTTTTTGTTAGCCTTGATTTCAAATGTTTTGGTATAACATAATTAACTTAAAATTCTTATTAAAAATTTGCAAAATTCATGATAAAATCTTAGAAATTTATTTTCAAAGTGTTTTTAAACTCATAAATCTAATTAAATTGATTTAGAGTATTTCTTATGAGTTTAAAATCCTAAAAGTCCTTGAAAATTCCTCTACAACTGTTTTAGTAAAGTCTAGAAACTTGTACCGATACCCCTGGCCCACTTGTATCAATACAATTGAGATAGTAATCTATCTCATGATCCCAAGGGAGAAGTATCAGATAAAGCCCTAGGAGTATCAGTGCAACTAAAGTTGTATCAATACTAGCCGAGACTTGTATCGCAACAAGTCAGACAATGAGCACCTCTAATTTTTCATAGACATGTATCAATACCTTGACGAATTGTATCACTACAAGTCAGATAGAAAGTTCCTTTTATTCTTCCCTCGGTCTTGTATTGGTATTAGCCCACTTGTATTGATACCACAACCTCCAATGGCTATAATTTTTAAGACTTCTATTGGTACCAAAACACTTGTATTGGTACAATTCATCTGCAAAATATAATTAAAGTGTCAACTCAGTGTTGCAATGGCTCCAATTTGTGTCTAACAACTCCAAACATCTCCAAACTTGTTAGATGGTACAAATATGGTTCAATGACTCCCAAATGAAGATAAGAAACAAGCCTTCAAAGATCAAAGTGCAAAAATTCAATCTTTTACCTTGTTTCTTTCTCTCTCTCTCTTTTTTACTTGTAAACACTTGTGAGTTCCACTCTAATTCATTTACTACTTAAAAACCTAAAAACGCAAATTGACACTAAAATGACTCGATTCTACTTGGAATATGCTAAATTGTGTGCAAAGGAACAACAAATAAACATGTCAAATCACAATAGATCAAAAAGCAGAAACTTAATTACAAATTATTTAAGCCCTAATCATATATGTCTAATCGGTCTTTCGCTAGCTCAAGATAACTAGAAACGAATTGCATGTAGAATCAATAATATGAAATGAATAAAAACGATAAGGTAAGGGAAATAGACCATATACATCACAATATGCAGTAAATGCGCTTTTCTCACTAACTACAAAAGATAACTTAGAAATTAATTTAAGATCTTTGAATTATTATTTAATTAATAGAAATTAAACAATTAAAGTTCGAAGTGAGAATTAAATTAATTAATCATCATGGATTTTTTTAATAAGACAATTAAATATATTTCTTAATAGATTCTAGTACGATAAAGTTGTCATGACTTTAACAGAATTAGAATTTGGTTGAAAAAATAATTTAATTGATAAATTAATTTAGTTAATTTATTTCGTTGACTTAATTAATTAATATTTTGAGAAATAGAAAATTAATATTGGGTTGAATAAATTATAAGTGTTGGATAAAAGTCTTGATAACACATATAATTAGACCAAATACATAAAAGGGGCCTTACTCTAAGGGTGTCGCAACCCCTTACTCTTCTACTTAGACTAGAAGTTGTATTTTCTATTTAAATATTGTTATTTAATTAGATCTTATTCGAATAGAACTCTTGTACTGTTTATCTATGAATAGGAATTATGTGTTAAGCTTTTCAATACACATTATTCACATCGTTATTCTGTTAAAAAATAGTGAAATTTTATTTTACAAAATAAATTCTATTTTCTTGGAAAAATGCATAATTTCGGTTATAAAGAGAATGAACTTTCCTATTGAAAATTAATAAAATTTTCATTTTGTGCAATTGGTTCATGATACTTTGATCCCATATTCAAAACAATTCGTGGTTCGAGAATAGTAGAGAAGGTCGTTTAGTAAAGGGCTATTATTAACTTAACTGCCTTATACAAAGCACAAATATAATTGTGGTTAATGCTTATTCCTATAAATATCACAATGGCTCGGTTTTAAAGAAAAATTTTGAACTTTCATTGTGCCTTAAAAATACTATTTTCTAAACCGATTTTTCCAACAAGGAGATCCCTTACTTTTCTCCAATGACCTCTTAGGGAATCTTTTCATTTTCTTGTTTTATTTGTAGCTTACGAAGGAACGTATCAAGCATGCACTGATATACTGCGGCTCTCATAAGTCAATTTCCACATTCTGAAACTTTTCTACTCACCCTTACATCATTTTAAAGGCTAAGACGTTACACTCAATGGTTGCACAAGTGAGCTTGATTTGGGATGGTTCTCCTCATGTCCTTTTAATTCTCGATGATAAGATATAGCATTTTCTACGCTTACATTTGATAAGGAGATTTAAGGAGCCACCATGTTTAAATGAAGGGAGTCATTAAGGGGTCTCTTCATTACCTCTCATTGAAGGAAGGCCTTCACTTTTACATGCTTGAGTAGTTAGCTTTGTTTGTGATTATCTTCTTCTCCCATCAAACCACTTCTCAATAAGCTATAAGGCGTTCTTGTTTTAATAAGGAGATCTGAGAAGATGATCCGATGTGGTGTATGTTTCCTTTGTGTGCCTTGACCTTTTCATGTGCTCGGCATGGCATTACTTCTCTTAGCATAAACAAAGTATTCTCACTCTGTCTTAATAAGGAAGTGCATCAAACTAATCTGAGTCTTTTTCTTCCTACAAGCTCGTGCATCTTCTGTCTTAGAAGGCACTCCACCTTTATTTTAAGCTGCCCCCTTTGTCTATTCATTGGTAAGTAACATTTTGCTTCACACAAAGGGTTCGTGTTGTTGGTCTCACCAAGTGCTCGATCTTGGAAGGAACCTACTCGCCCTTCTCTCGTTTTTGCCTTTATTTTTTAAAGGAGGTGGTTGTTGTATGCTAGAATCCAAAGACATCCTTTTATTTCACCAATATTTTGAGGCTTTAGGGATTCTTTTTACCACGATGTCTCCCTTCCTCCTTTTTTGGGAGCAAGGTCTTCATTCTATAAATGTCTCTAATTGGCCTTTCCTTACATGTACTTCAATGGCATCCTTCAAGTTGAGGTAGTCATTTGTTGTGTGGGCTATATTATTGTGAAGTAGTCACTCAGTTATGGACTTCCTCTTCTATAGACTAATCCATATGGGAAGAAGGGTCCCTAATATTCCTTTACTTTCACCAAGAATTTCTCTTTGTGAGGTATTCAAAGGCAAGTATTGAAGACTTTTCTGGTGCTTTGGGCGTCGATAGTTTCAGTATCCTACTACATCATCTTTACTCCATTAGGCAGAGTGGTGGTTTGGTTTCCCTGTAAGTCAAGGCAATACTAATGTTCCAAAGATCATCTTTGGCCTCGAGAAGATTCTTTTTCTTCTTCCTTTCTCAGCTTCTCATTGTCTTTTTAGGCTCCTTTCGGGGCATATTCTTAGAGTTGAGCCAAAAGAAACTCATTTTGGGCTTGTAATTCTCTATACTATTGGGTTGTAGATCGAAAATTCTCTTTGATCCTTGGATCTTAATAATATCCCTCCTCTTGATGATCAATAAAAGGGTATGAAAGAGTGTGATGGTTGTCCCATCGTTGAAATTGTGGGAAAGATAGATGGTAAGCTTTTATAGTGTCGTCATGACCTCGATATTCAAGTTCATGTTAGTGCTGATAATGGCTAGCATCTTGGTCTTCTTGATCCTGATGATGATAGCTCTCTAACGATAACCATATAAATTTTTGTTTTTTTTTCTCATAGACTGTATCAATTATTATAACAATTAAGTTATACAAGATGTTAAGGAATACAAAGGTGGTGTCCACATCGCCTGTGGCATGGAGAAGCACTAAGGATGGAGGTTTGGAGGGTTAGAGGTGATACTCAAGTTGAGCGGGAGCTATATGGTTGATCTTGTGTATCTAACCCTTGCCTAGGTGCCAAGAGGAAGTATTTACAAAGAGAGACCAGCTTGGTGTGGTTCTCAATCAAGTGTTTTACTTCATAGGTATAGGCGGTAGAGTGGTGGATTGTTAGCTAGGAGCTTGTTGTTGCTAATGTGAGGGGATTATGTGAGATGCTTGGTTGGAGCATCGTCAATTTTTAGAGATGATAAATTGATAGGTATTGATAGAATCTCTCGCCCATATAATTTTTAGGGATTGTGTGTGCTCGCCTCATGTGATGTGATGTTTTGGTGGTGAAGTTAGGACTACACTTCTGGCAAAGTCACAAAATTGAATTTTGTCCAATTTTACTGGACTTTGGATAACTCAACGATGGATGAAATAGTGAGGGTATAACGGTTTTAATTACCTTTTTAATCTAATATTTTTATTGTGTCCATGTTAAAATTATGTACAATGGCATATTCTATGAATAGGAGGATAAAGGAAAATGAAGATGCCAAGTTGAAATATATATTAATTTATTATTATAAAAAAGATAAGACAATCTATATGAATGTAAAATAATTATATATAAAATAACTGTGGATTTCATTTTTCTTTTACTAAGGCTGCTTCTTCATATTCCTCATACGATTGCAATTTTTGTAATCAGCCAGCTTCATTCACTGCATAAACAAGAGAACCAGTCAAGTATACCATGTAAAGGCAAAACAAATAAAAATAAAAGGTCTATGAACTAGTTATCCCTTAATAGTTAATATAAAGAACTTTCAAAAGCATTATACAAACTAAAATAGTAATGTATACCATCAAAGTATCAAGCAATGCATTATATGAATTCACAAAGATAAATATCCCAGATTTTTTTTCTTTAATTGAACCCAGTTCAAACCTAATTATTGTTAATTCCCAAAGTTGTGCAAAAGTGAAACTCTATTTCATATTAAATATCATATATCTTAATCGAACTCATGAGAGGACATAGGAGGTTTAATCGTATATTGTTGAGCTTCTGGGCTCCTAATAACCAGCTCCTACGAAGTAAATAAATAATAATAGACTTAAACCACAATTTTTCTAACAACAAATCAAATAGTTATTTTTGAGCTCGTTCTAATTCTCACAGCATTCATGTCCAACAGAGGAAACTGCGGTTGGTTAACAGGATGATGCTCATTTTCCTCGAGAATTTTCCCATCATCATCCTACAAAAATTCCTAGTGTTCAAATAGTTAAAAGAAACTCCTACCCACCTCAAATGTTGACTTGTAAGGTAGGGAATCTAATAATAGCTATGTTATATAAGAATTAAGTAATGTTTGTGAATTTTGTCTCCTCTATTCAAAAAATAGATATATTAATCTCTGTATGTTAGATTAAAGAGCAAATTGATTATTTCTGTTAAAAAATTTATTTATTTATACTATTAAAAGCTGACAAAGCTAACAAAATAATCAGATAATGACATATGTATCTCATGATGGCATATAAGTACTTGTTTTTAATAGCAGAACAACAGAAATAGATGAAATTTTTATCATGACCAGCTTGCTCTTTGGACAAACATGGACTAATTTGCTCATTTTTTTAATAAAAGAGGTAAAATGTAATCTGACTCTTAATATAAGGGCTTTCATATTACTTTTATCGACACTTTATATATGAATTTGAAGATTATACAACTTTGGCTCATTGATAGTTTTGTAGCATTTGAATGTATTATGTACTGCATTGATATATATATAAAAGGACCTTGTGGTTAATCAACGGGACGACATCAAATAAGAAATGGAGTGCCTCCTCTTGCCTTATCGCCTTGGAAACGTCACAGCGCTGTAGGGTTCGGCGTTTGCTTTCTTCAGAATGCAGCCATGCACGAAGGGTGAGCTCTAGAATGAAGAGCTCACAGGCCTTGGAGAACAAGATAGGAGTGTCTGCACTGATCATCTAGTGCAACATATGAAATATTGGTAAAAAGTCCATCAAAATTGAAAATATAAAATAAAATCATATGAAAATTAGTAATAAATTAACCTTCACATCTTTATCAGATTTCATAATCCTCTTGATCCTTGCCAGAGGTAGCTGATGGTGGCTCTTGAAAGCTTTAATTCAGTATAAAAGCAAACAGGCACACAACAATCAGTAAAAAAGCAAAATAACAGATGAAAAGAGAAAGGAAAATTATTAAGGGACCTGAAATGTTATGAATCTCCAACATTTGTTGGTACCAAAACAACTCTAGACTGCGTTTCTGGACCAGAAGATGTGATTGCTTCACTTCTTCACCGTCCTTCACCAAGACATAAGAAGATTAAAATGAATAATAATATGGATAGTACATATAATATAAAAAGAAAATATGATTTTCAAAGGAAAGAAAAAGGCAACCTCATTGGAAGGCTGGTGAAATGGTAACATGAAAGAAGTCAGTGGCATGAAGTTATGAATTTGAGGAGAAGAGGTTGCAGAAGGTGTGAACTCCATAGATTGATTCAAGTCCATGGTTAGCGTAGGCCTGTTCATGTCAAGATTCAATGGATCAATGGTCCTTTAAATATATATAGTGCAGTCTGATTAATCTGAATGAAAAAAGAATTTGATTCCTCTAATTTTAACCTACCAGGTGGAGTTTGTCATAATGAGTTGAGCATCTTTTTTGAGTGAACTTGTGTTCAAAAAGGTTTCAGAGTCAACATACACCATTAGCATAGGATGGGATTTAGTTTTCGTCCTTGAAAACTGCAAACCTGTTTACTTTTTCCTTTTTAACTTTGCTTTCAGCTATGATGCCAACACTGTGTGCGGGGGAAACCAGAAGCAGTTAAATACCAGTTCATTTTAATTCCTTGTTTTCCTGCATTTATTAATAAAGTGTCAAAAACTATTGATTTTCACAGTAATTAAAGTAGATGCTTTCAATAAATGTTGTTTTTAAAGTGAAACCAACTTTCTAAGATGTTTAGAATTAATCCATAGATATCCAAGCTTCCACAAGCGAAATCCATTCGAATGTAGTAAATCTATGGTTCCCTGCAATTGTTTGATATTTGGCCTATTATCTATGCTTCTATATTTACAAGTAATGTCCCAAGGGTTTTAATTTATTTGTTTTTTTGTGTGTATGATTTGGATATTTGTTTTTTATTAGTTTTTCTTTGCATTATAAAAAAAATAAATTTCAGTATTGGTACCACCTATCTTTAAATTTGATATTTAATTTCTATCTTTATATTTTCATACTATTATTAAGTGATTATATATAATTTATATGGCTTTCTATTTCTTTTGGGTTTTTTTTTTTTACATTATAAGATAATGGTCTAATTTTAGTTTTGGTTTCTATGTTATGCTGAAACTTGATATTTAGTCTATATACTTTAATTTTGACGTAATATGTTCTCTCTACTTTAAAATGTCAATAGTATTGTTAATTATTTCAATCAAAATATTTATATCATTTTTTAAGAACACCATTCCAAAAAACATTTTACCGTGACGAATTTGAAAAGTTTTTAGGAAAAAATCAAAATCAATATTTTCAATATTATTTTTATTGCTACATGACAACCAAATGAATTTTTTTTTTATTATTTCAAAATGTTACACCAATGAATTTAATAGAAGAATTTTAACGATAGTAATAACAGGACCTAGATTTTTAAATTTCAAAAGTAGACGGACTAATTTTTTAAAAATAAAAGTAGAGTGATTAACTTCCAAATGTTAGAGTGTATAAGAACTTAAAGCATATTTTAACCTTTAAATTTTTACTCTATAATTTGACACAAATAAATAATCAATTCAATGTAAAGCGTGAGTCGAAAACCATACTAGTACATATAATAATTAAATCATTATAAGTTAATTATTATCATAAATAATTTTTGAAATAAAAAATAAAAAATTATTTAGGGATATTAATTCACACTACCAATAGAGTTTTAAAAACTTCAGTTAAATAATAAAAAATAATAATTCAAAAAAATGAGAAGTGTGGTAATATTTGAACTTTATTTGTAGAATTAAAAATTTTGACTAGAATATAGTAAAATCAAATGTTGTAGTATTTCAAAATTATTTGATATATTCTAGTAGAGTTTAAAAATTTCATAAATAAGTTGAGAACGTGACATGTGGCTATAAGATATAGTAAAAAAAATAAAATAAAAATTTAAATATATAAAATGAATGGGATGTATGACAAGTTTTTAATTCCACTTGCAGGGCTAAAAGGTGCATATCTAGTATAAGAAATACCAACTCGTATATGAAACAATAGTAAAAAGTCATTTACGAGTGTCGGGAGTAACAAAAATTCCATCTTTATTCTCTCTTAAAGAATAATTGGATGGTAAGGGTTTCTTTGGTTGGTGAGTCCCATCTTTAAAGGTGGGGTGGTTTGGCAGCGGTGGAGGATTAGTCTAGGCATCAAGCTAGTCTTTGTTGGCATTGTTCATGCTTTCATGTTAGACCATAGGCTACAGTTGATGTGAAAGTTTTTTTTTTTGGGTGCAGGTTTATTTGTTTTTTATATCTCTTGTAGTTTGTTTTGGCTTTTGCTTTTCATGTTTCTTGCATGTTTTTTTCACGTCGTCCATGCAAAAGCCAAGAAAGATGAATGGTTTAGAATGTACAGGATCTTATTGAGTCTTTTTTCGATTATCTTTTACTAATCTTTTGTTCTATATGAGGCTCTATGTTACTGTAGATGTCTATTAAGCACAGGTATCTTCGGCTGCCTTTTTAAGAACTCGGTGTAAGTTTTCTTAAAATAGAACTACGTGATCTTTGGTTTTCTTTTGTTTTTCCTTGTATCTTTATCTCTGTTGCTTGGGTGGGGTAGAGTGTGGTTCTTCTTGGTCTTCTTGGTTTCGACATAGGTGCTGTACTAGGCTGTGGTGGTGGGTGTTTGCAAAAAGACTGTATTTCTGGAGACTTCTTTGATCCTCTTTTGAGTTCAATATGGAAGGAGATATAAGTACGCTGTTAGCAAAATTAAGTTTTTCGGAGGAAGAAACAAAGAGGGTGGTTAGTAAGAAGGTAAACATGGATAACGCAAAAGGATATGATCATTGGGCCATAGGCAAATTGATAACTAAGGAGAAAGTGAACAGAGAAGCAATGTACAGAGTCTTTAAATCACTATGGAATACAAAGGAGGAGGTAAATTTCGTAGCCATTAAAGAAGGAGTCATACTGGTAAAATTTAGCAACGAAGAAGATAGAAAAAAAATTCTTAATCTCTCTCCGTGGTTGTTTGACCAATGCTTATTTAATATGGTCCTTTATAATAAAGATAAAACGATGGATGAGTACGATTTTAGTCATTCACCTTTTTGGGTTAGAATATCCAACATACCATTGGAGTACATGGATAGGGATATGGCTATGGAGATTGGTAATGCAATAGGGGAAGTTTTAGCTATAGATTAGCGAGACAGAGATGGAGGATGGACAGAATAAATGCGCATTCGAATTAACATTGATATAGATAAGCCGCTGTGAAGGGTAGTGCATTATATTGATCAAGAAGAGGAAGAGTTTGTATGTGCTCTACAATACGAAATGTTACCAAGATTCTGCTACATATGTGGATTGATTGGACATACGACACAAAAATGCAAGAAGCAAAAGATCAATAATGAGAGTGTAGATAATATATATCAATATGGTAGCTGGTTAAGAGCTCCAGTAAGAGTTATAACTCAAAATAATGGATTGATGAGAAACGGCATTAAGATGATAAGAGATGACAATGCGATAGGAAGTATTGCAAGGGTTTAAAGACGATTACATTAAATGATGCAGTGGAAGCGGAAAAAGTCAAAAACATGGAGGCTGATTTAGAACTGAGTACACCACAAGAAAAAAGAAGCAAGAAAAATGGACGTGTATAGAGAAAACAAAGTCAAAAAGGAAAAGAACCGGAGGATATAATAGGGAGTTACCTGAAGTAAGCCCGAATAGATTAGTACGAAGAAACTTGATGAATGGCTCTACACCTTCAAAGGCAGTGGCTGGAGAACAGCCCCGCCAGGAACAATGAAGTTTCTCAGCTGGAATTGCCGTGGGATGGGGTCACCTGAGACAATTTGGGAGCTTAGGCAACTTTTGGCTGCCAATATACCTGATATTATCTTCCCGTGTGAAGCAAAAATGAATGCTACTGAATTCCAAAGAGTGCAAACAAGATGTAGGATGCAAAATGGGCTTGTTGTTAATTCTGAAGGTCAGAGCGGAGGTCTTGCGTTAATGTGGAAAGATGAGCTTGATGTCGCTATTCAAAGTTACTCAAAGCATCATATCAACTCTATTGTTAAGCTTAGAAATTCTAGCACTATTAGGGTTATAGGTTACTATGGTCATGCAAACCCTAATGAATGTATTAATTCTTAGAATATGCTTCGAAGAGTGGGTGCTGATGTTAATGAAGAGTGGGTGGTGGGAGGAGATTTTAACGCAATGCTGAATGAAGCAGAGAAGGAAGGGGGTCGTCGGATTGTTCGGGCCTTAATGAATGATTTCAGAGACATTGTCGACGATTTGGCCCTTGTAGATATTAAGCCGGACCGAGGGTGGTTTACGTGGGTTAATAACAGAAAAGGGCATAGGTTAATAAAGGAAAGACTCGATAGGTTCCTTACTTCTGTGTCAATGGTGGAGAAATTTCCTTTTATTGCATCTAGTGTCATTCGACAATCACAGTCTGACCACGACGCTATTCTTCTTGACTTGCATAGTCGTAAACCTATGGATTACCCTTGTGATAATCGTATCAGGTTTCGTTATGAAGAGTGTTGGGCGTCAGAGAAGGATGTTAAGAAGATTATTAACAAGGGTTGGTTGCAAGGTGAGTGCAACTATGAGAACAAGTTAGAAAATATTCGGGGTTATTTGGAAAGCTGGCAAAAGCAGAATTATTGGAGAACTAAGAGAGAGATAAGTAGACTGGAGGATAATATTAATAAGATAATCGATTCGACAAGCAGAGAAGATAGTGGAAGGCTGTTAAAGAAGTATAGGCGTAGGTTGAATTTTCTTTATGAAAGGGAAGAAAGGCAAGGGTGCAATGGCTCAAGAAAGGGGACAGAAACAAAAAGTACTTTCATGCAAAAGCTGCTAGAAGGTTAAAAAAGAATAGAATTGAGAAGATAAAAGATGTAAATGGAACCTAGATTACGGATAGCAAGGATATTTGTGGAGCTGTTAGAAACTATTTTCCGAATTTGTTTTGGTCTAATAGTAATAATATCACCCAGTCGGATTTGAGTTTTTTGAATGAGTGTATTACCAAAGAAAACAACGATTGGCTTATAGGGGAGTACAATGAGGAGGATATTAAAAATGCTATCAAACAGATGGATCCAAGAAAAGCTATTGGAATTGACGAATTATCAAGCTATTTTTTTAAATAGCACTGGGACATTGTGGGAACTGATACTATACGTTTCTGCTTGGACATTCTCAATGGACAGGGAGATATAGCTTCTTTAAATGAAACTGTTATCATTTTAATCTCTAAAAATAGAGACCCTTGTGATTTTACTAACTTCGGGCCAATAAGTCTATGCAGGTATATCTACAAAATCATTGTTAAAGTGTTGGTTAACAGGTTGAATGTTATACTTCCTCATTGTATTAGCTATAATCAAAGTGCTTTTGTACCGGGAAGGATGATCCATGATAATATTCTTATTGCTCATGAACTTCTTCATTATCACCAAAACAACCGTTACAACTCCAATAAAGGCTGTGTAATCAAACTAGACATGAGTAAAGCTTACGACCGTGTGGAGTGGAGTTTCATTGAAGAAGTGATGCGACGCATGGGTTTTGCAAATCAGTGGATCGACAAAATTATGGGGTGTGTTCGTTCTGTTAAGTATTTAATTAAGTGTAATAATTTGTTATCCAAAACCATTTACCCTGAAAGAGGTCTTCGTCAAAGGGATCCTCTATCCCCGTATTTATTCTTGTTCTGTATGGAAGCCTTCTCTAGAATGCTAATTCAGGCTCAGAATAATGATTTGATAAGAGGCATAAGAGCTAGTGTGCATGGTCCTACGATTAATCACTTATTCTTTGCTAATGATGCTCTTTTATTTGTTAGGAATAAGAAAATAGAATTAGAGTGCTTCATGCATATCCTTAGGAATTGTTCTCATATGTCTGGCCAAGAGATCAACTTTGATAAGTCTATGATTCTGTTTAGTCCTAATACCCCCAGTGAAATGAAAAGTTTTTGTAATAATATTCTCAGAATGAAGGTGGTGGACAAGTTAGATAAATATTTTGGATTTCCCCTCCCCATTGGTAAAAAAAGAAGAGATGCTTTTATTGATATTATTAATAGAATGTCTTGCAGAATAAATAGCTGAACAAAAAGACTTTTATCATATGGTGGTAAAGAGATTATGATCAAAGTTGTGCTTCAGTCTATTCCTACATATGCGATGTCTATTTTTCTTGCTCCAATAGGGGTGTTAAAGGAGATTCAAAAGAAGCTCAGTAGAGGATGGTGGTCTGGTAAGGAAAGAGGCAAATATTGGTTAATGTTCTCCTGGAGAACTCTCTGTCATCCTAAGGGTATGGGTGGTATTGGTTTACAAAACATAAGATTGTTTAACATAGCTCTTATTGGTCGTCAAGTTTGGAGACTCATCAACAACAAAGAATCCCTCTGCTTTAAAGTTCCGTCTTCAAAATATTTTCTTGATGGAAATATTTTCAATGCTAAAAAAGTGAATAGAGCCTCCTTTACATGGTCAAGTATTGCTGCTGCTGCGGATTTGTTGAAAAATGGTTTTGGGTGGCAGATAGGAAACGACGAGACCATCAACATTAGGAAAGACAACTGGGGGGTGGAAGGCCTTAATGGAAGTACAATAATCCCTAACATGTTATCCTCAGGTGATGTAAGTGTTAAAGACCTTTGGAAGGAGCATGATAGAAGCTGGAATGTCGAAAAGGTGCATAGGCTGTATGGTAAAGATTGGGGGGACAGTATTTGTAATATTCCTATCGGGAATGCTGATCAAAGTGATAGAATGATTTGGTTCCACAATCCTCATGGAGTTTTTACCTCGAAATCAGCTTACTCTTGGGATATGGTCCGCATAGATGCTACTAGAAAACCATTTGGAAACTTAATACTCTCCCAAAAATTAGAGTCTTCGCATGGAGAGTTGGTCATGAGATCCTCCCCACAAATGTAAAGTTAGCTTCCATAAGAAGTGATTTTAATGAAAGTTGCCCCAAATGTGGTGCTAATGCTGAAACTCTTATCCATGCTCTTCATGACTGCACAATTTCTCAGGAGGTTCTCACCATAGGTGGATGGGATTTAAATAGCAATGAGAAACAGTATGACAGATGCATCAACTGGATGGAAGACATGATGAGAATTCTCGACAAAAAGGCTATGGCAGACCTCATCACCACACTTTGGAACTGTTGGAATAGCAGAAATAAGTTTATCTTCGAGTCCAAATAGACAGCCCGCAAAGCATATGGGAGAAGGCTAGTAAGTTGAGTAACGATTTTCAAATTTACAACCCGGTGAATCCTCCAATATTAGCTCAAAATTGGGATACAAAGAAATGGGAAAAGCCGGAGAAAAATACTCTCAAGATCAACTTTGATGCAACGGTTAAAGATAATAGAATGGGATATGGTTTTATTATAACAGATGATGATGGCTTCGTGTTGGGAGGTGGTGGAGGTTTCAAAGAAGGCAGAGTTTCAGCCCAAGAAGCTGAATGTATAACTGTAGAAAGAAGTATTGATGGTGCGACAAAGCTAAATCTTTTGGGTGAGGTGACCTTTGAGACTGATAATGCAGGGCTTGTTAATAAATTGAAAGTCGAAACCATTTTTTATGTTTTCTTTTGAAAAAAACAGGGATCGACTTTTAAAACGAAAATAGAGTTGCCACCAATCTTTTTTCGAGGTAGGATTGGACCACCTTGAGATTTGTCATTTTTAATAAGACATTTAGATTTATTAAAAAAAAAAACTGATTTTGGTCTATGGAATTCGAGAAAATAAGCTCGGGAGTTGGTTACGCACGAGGAACGATTAGCACCCTCGTAACGCCCGAAAATTGGTACCGAATTGATTAATTAACGTCCTAATGTCGAATACTTTGAAAAGATTTAAAAAAACAAAACCCTTTTTATAACTTAAAACCCTTTAAAGGACATTTGATTCCTTGAATTTTAAAAGGAACATCGAAACTCAGTAAGTTAGAGTACGATCTTTCAAATTTCCAAACATCAAATATTCTTTTCGTTTTGGATATCCTTCCCCGAGATGACAAAACGCCGCATTCAATGAGTTAGGACGCAACCTCTTAATTTCCCAAGAATAGGTTTTTATTTAAAATTTCCAATTTTTGATTTCAAAAAGGATACTTGGCTATGTAAATTCAATGAAGAAAATTGAAAACCAGAGAGTTAGGGCATAATTTCTTCGAGACTTCCAAATGCCAAATATTATTTTATTTAAGTACTTTTTGGATAAATAGTTGCAATTAAAAATGAAATACATTTTCTAAAACAATGATTTGAATGAAATGTGGCATTAGTACATTACCAAACATAAATTTCAAAGAGCATTTTGCTAAGTAAAAATAATAACATAACAAATAATGCAAATAAAGCAAGCAATATAACAATTATACTAAGGTAAATAAAGATTAAGAATTTATTCTTAAAAATATGAATGATCAAATAAAAGATAGAAAGCAGACAACAAAAAATCTATTTAAAAAAAGAAATTAAGGAATAAACATGAAAATTTTACACAAGATTAAATGTATATATAAAAATAAGGTGAATAATATATATAAAAAAATACTATAATAATAAAAAACAATATGGCAAATTCTAAAAAAGATAATATATATATTCATGAGAAAATAAGTAAGATACATTTTTAAATAAATAAATAATATATGACTTTAAATAAAAATATATTTATAATACAATAATCTAATACATATATGCATGAAAACTACATATTTAAAAATGAACAATATATGCTATACAATATACAAAATTTTATACAATATTAAGGATAAAACAATTTAAATGTTATATATAATATAATATAAAATATATAATATACAATGACATGTAATATATAAATAATATTGAACTTAATAAAATAACCTAATATAAATAATAAATAGTAATAATTTAATACATATATAATACTAAAATAATTAAAAATAAGAATAAAAAGAATTAAAAATCAAAGAAACAAGGATCAAATCAGAATAAAAAAAAATCTGAAGTAAAATTGTAAAAAGGATGATGTTGGAACGCATGCCAAACTATAGGGACTTATTGGGCAATTATGCCTTATCTCCTAAACGGCGTCGTTCCATCACCTGCCTTTAAAATGGCCTTAGGGACCAAATTGAAAAAGAGGCCATAATTCAGGGCCAAATTAAAAATAAAGAAAGATGTAAATTGGACGTGATTATAAAATTTCAATAATGCAGAAGGGCTTAAGGGCAATTAGACCCTTTAACAAAAACGTGCGAATCCTTCTCGGGTCGGGTCAACGCGTGGATTTTTGGTCTTAAAACGACATCGTTTTGGTGCTTATTGACTTAAGCAAAAAACGGCACCGTTTTTATGTTGCTATATAAATCAAGTTTTATAAAAAAAATCATTTGAAACTTGTTTTTTTTAAAAAAAAAAAACTTCTGAAAATTCTCTAAAACCTCCCTGTTTCCAGTTTGAAATCCGACCATCAGCCTTACGTGCCACCACCGCACGCGCCTCACGCGCCACCTTCAGCGCAGCCATGCACGGCGACCGGAGGGTTAAACCTCTCCTTTTCAGACCGACCGAAAGGTAATCGCTCTCTTTTTATTTTATGATATTTTGTATAAAAAGTAATAAAAACAAATAATAATTGTTTCCTTTTGATTTCTTGTTTTTTTTTTAAAACAAAATCGTTTTCTTTTTCAGTGTTACTGTGCTATGTATGTATGAAATGAGAAACGAAAGCTATTAAAAAACGAAGCAAAAATTAAACAAAATATAGAAGTGGAAATCACCTCTGTTCCTTTTTGATTTTCATATTATTGCTTTTGTAAAAAAATCGTCTTCCTTACAGATTACAATAGGGTTTTTATAGCCCAAAATAATCAAAGTACAGATTCTATTTTGCCATATTTGTTGTTTTTGTTGTGTTTTTCTTTCCTTTTGCAGGTTAATAGCGAAGATCTCGGTGGTGATGAAGGCTGGTGGCTAGGTTGCGGCGCGAGGGTTTTCCAGAAACCCTAGGTCTTCTGAAACAGTTCGGGCACTGGGCCAAACGCTGCTATTGGGCCATGGAGTTTAAATAGGCTATGGTAGTGTTTGGGTTTGAATTTTGGGCTGAAAGGGTTTAGTGTTTTGGGCCACGGTTAACGGGCTGTGTATATTTCCTTGGGTTAATTTTGTGCTGTAATGGGTTTATGGTTTATTGGGCAGTTTAGTAGTTTGGGTTGTTTCAATAGTTTCGGGCCCTTTACTTTGTAAAAGGACTTTGGATGGTTTTAAAAAAATCAGTTTGTCTTATTGACATGGGCCCGGGCTAAATTAGGTTCTTACATCGAATATAGGGGATGAGGACATCACTATCATAGGCAGTAGAGTTAAAAAGTGTAAAGAAGCTTTTGGTTTGTTTAAGGCAGCCAAGTTAGTTTGGTCACATAGGTCTTGCAATAGTGTGGCTGATTTAATTTGTACTATAATGTGTAGTGATGCTAAGAGTTGGTTTTTTGACATGGATTACCCTATGAAAATCCATAATGTTGTTATTAGGGATATTACATAATAATATGCTCTGACCCCAGTGGTTGTCTTTTACTTAAAAAAAATAGTAAAAAGTCTTTTGACCTGACCAAATATGGTTATTATTATTCAATATATTGTTAAATTATCATTATAAATATTTTATTGTTAATAATATTTATTTAATTTAAAAGTTTTGGATTGGATAGAAATTAGTGATATTTTGATTTATAACACATGAAAAAAACAAAACAAAACAAACAATTTTTTTAGGATTTTGAAATAAATAATGAAAATAAAAGAAAAGGAATTTTCAAAAAATTTTGAAACATTAAAATTAAATAGAATAAAAAAATAAGATGTTTTCGATATTTTAAAATATCTTTTTTTTAGTTTCTTTTAATTAACCAAAACTTACAAAAAAATTTAAAATAATAAACACTTATCAACACAATAAAAAAAAACAATACAAAGAAATAAAAGGGCACTAAATAATCCAGCTATCTTTTAATTGATATTACTTAACCAATAAACAAATCGAACAACTATTCATGGTTATGTGATTATAATTCTTGGTAATGGCATCAACAACTTTATAGCCCAATACACTTCACTTACAAAACATATATATTATCATTTTTTTAGCATAGAAAAATCGCAAACATAACAGTGTCAAGATGTAATATAATAGTACTATTTTATAATGAAATACTTATACAAGCATTCCAAGGATCATTTTCCTTAAGGATTGATTAGCAAACCATGAACTAGTTACACGACTTACTAGTTAGGAAATTATCAACTTACTTTGCTTAATGATTGATAAAGCAATCAATATCAATATCATAGAAGAGTTAACCTACATTGTTTACTAAGTAAGCTAACCTACAAGTCCTCTTTCTTTATTAGACTAATGCAATTAACAAGGCGATGATCAGTTGTTTAACTAGTTACTAATTGAGTTGACATGCACGTTTAGATTGTACCGATTGTCATTCTTAATGGAAATCTCCTCTCAATCATATTGACACTTAGGAACTATAGCCTAGGATTATCTCTTAGTCTCACCTAGTTAATAGCTCACCCCACAGTCTCACTACTCAGCATGATCATATTAAGGTTTTACATGGTAAAATCTCCTCCCGGTCTCATCAATCAATATTTTCAACTAGAGGCGTCAATTATAGTTTACTAAGCATTTTAACACAATCAAAAAATAAATCAATCATCATGTAACGCCCTCAACCCGACCCAATTCACCGGGTCCGAATCTCAAGTGTTACTTCCCATATACTAGCAAAAACTTTCAAAGAAAGTCAACTTGTACTGTTGACTTAAAACATATTCCTTATTATTTTAACTAAGATCTTACTATTGAATAAACAAAGAAAAGTATTTAAAAAGATAAAATAATACATCAGACTTGTCACAACTTTTTACAACACATAAGTTTATAGAAAACAAACACGATAAGGCATAATCCTACTATACACCTTATTACTAAGTTGTCCACTATATGCATAATAAATCGGATCGTCGCTTCCTTGGCACCTTCCTGGCATTGTCCCTACTGGAGAACTCATTCAAACAACATCACTTGAAACATAAACAAAATGCTTGTAAGTTATACAAACTTAGTGAGTTTGAATACAAAATATCCTGGAACCTTTCTTGCTAAATTCTACATTTTGGATATTTGGATTACCAAATCTATCTTTGGCGGATACCTACACATCATCGGATACCTACACATCATCGAATACCTATATATTTACTTATGCACCACTTACCATACTTATTGTATCATACCTAACTAATTGGCTGACTTTAGATTTCACCAGACGATACTACCTCTTCTCTTCTATTTAGACAACTTTCATCGTTTATTCTAGAATAGTTGATCACAGATACTATTCTCTTGGCGGATACTACTTACTGATCGCACTTTTGGGGGATTGTAATACCAATTTTGTTAAATCAAATTATCAATCATATCATACCTTTACTCAAATTCCATACATTCACATACTGATGAGAAACACTCCAGATCATTCCGAAGAATTCTAAACATCTATAATTCATAGCGTAAGAATACCAAATTTACCAATGACTTAAATTCTAGCTTTTCCCAGAACGACACATGATACCACCCAAATTTGATAGATATTAGATAACTTAGATTAATGTAACCAAAATCAAACTAATGGAAACTTATACATTTCACAATATGAATATGCCCTTACTCCAAACTGACAGACTATTAAGGCGAATTCCCTTTAGAAGTACAAACGCAATTCCTCATTCAAAATATCCCTCTTACAACTTATTAACCTTACTACCATATTAGACAAACCATACTATCTTCGAACTCATCAGATACTCATCAAAATCACGTGTTTACTGTCCCGACGGACTTTCTTAGAAGGTGCCATAGATATCTCCTTCATTGACTTATATATAACTTCATGTCATGATCTACCAGTTTGATATACATATTATTGAAGGCATCACCATGAATATTCATATCATCATATTACGCCGCAAGTCTCCACCACATGGACTTACACACTTTTAGGTCATGATCTATCAGTCTAATCTTCATTTTACTGGAGGCATCACCATGAGTGTCTTCATATCATACAATATGGGTCCCGCCACATGGTCATGCACTTATTTTCATATCATGATCTATAGTCTGGTTAGTAATATAACTACCCTACCAAAGGCATTCTAAATGGGTATTTTACTCGAAATTCACTTACCTAGAATTGTTCACGCATAGTTGATCAATTGGTACATTCCTATATCAGACTTTACCTGCATACTTATCAATTACCAATTGATCAACTATGCGTGAACAATTCTAGGTAAGTGAATTTCGAGTAAAATATCCATTTAGAATGCCTTTGGTAAGGTATTTATATTGCTAACCAGACTATAGATCACGATATGAAAATAAGTGCATACTTATCAATCACTTTCTATTCATACAATACTTCAAACATAACATCATCACATACATATAGCATTTTTAGTATGCTTCACATACTTACCTATTATTTGAGGTGTTATCATTATATATATGTCTTTACCTGAACAATTAACATACAAGAGTTAGAATATAGACTCACTTGATACTCACCTAACTGTAGCTCAAAGCTCCAAACTTGGACATCCATCTCGACCCAACAACAACAACTGCTTAAAGAATATAGATTCACCATTAAAACCTATTTTTGTATAATATACTAACATTTCAATCATAAATAACCCCTATGCAAGGCCTTGTTTTCATGACTTACTGTTCATATACCTCTTAGTAGACTTACTCATTCAAAACTTAAAATTCAAAGCTATAATACTTACCAGGAATTGGAACAGCCGCTGATTAAATGAAGATCCTTAGCTTCTAACTTAATAACGAAGAGATAACATTTAAATTTAAGAAAAAAATTAGAGAGTAATATATTAAAAGCAAAAGAAACTCCTTCATGAACCCTTTTCACACATATATATACCCAATTTCCTATTAGTGGAACATAACAAGTGTCATTGAATCCAAAATTTGTCCTTCTTAATGGCCTATAAATTCCTAGAGAAACATAAATGAGAATTTCATATCATTAATATTTGACCAATCAATCTAGTTAACTCTGAATCAGGTCACTTTACAAAACCCATTTAACACATTGCTCAGGTAATTGGGCGCATCATACTTTTGGCAGTTACTCTCACCAGGCTTACTTTTTGCTTAACTTGATCTTTTCTTAAACATTAGAATATCCTGAGACAAAATCCTTAATCACTTCCACGACGTATACAGTACGCCAAACTCTAATCCGTCCGAAGACTAAAAATTAACGGGTTCCACTATGCCAAACAGATAACTTCACAACCCTTCGCGTTACTCTCGGATTCGTTAGACTTGGGGTGTGACACATCAAACATGTACCTCAGCTGCAATTAACAACTAGCATTCCAATCAACCATCAAGAATTTTAGCACATCATGGTATTCAAAGCACAAGAAGCCATTCTAAACATTAAAACGATATAAGTGAATCAAAGAAAAGTGTTTAGAATTGCTAATTCATATGAAAGAATCTACATTCCAAGCTGGAGCTTGTTTTGATCTCCATATCACATTTCCATCCACAAAAACTAGTTTATGATTAAAACCTCACAAAGCTAAAGAAAATTTTCTCTCAAAAGTCTCTACAAAAGTCTACTTTTCTGAAGTCTAAAAATCTCTAAAACTCCCAAAAAAATCTCTTAATTTTGATACAAAGAAAATATTCATAGTAGGATACTAAATGACCATTTTCTCCCTATTAAAATTGGCTTTAAAAAGGATTCGAAACCAAAATTTCACAAGTTTCCCTTCAATAACTGTCACAAGATTCAATTTTATAAAGCAACTTTACGACCTCCATCATCACGATGTTATCAAAGGACTTCTCACTTGCTGGTGTCTAGGCATCAACGTTGTAACCTTAGAGATCATGTTGTGACATTAAGGGCTAACTTCCCAACTTCAACACTATTCATGTTACAAGTTAACTCACTATCCACATCTCCTTCAATATAGGATTAATGAATATTACGCTTTGGAGCAACTCACATCGCGACGTTCCTTTTGAGCCTCAACTTCTCATTTCATACAGTTTTTGCAGTCACAATCTCATCCTCATTAATGTTACAACATTCAAGCTAAACATCTCCTAGCCTCCCAAAATAAAAACTCACATAGTGATTGTGATCAATGTCAACTTGTGACATTGCCTTATTTCAGCAAATCTCTCATGTTTTACTTGCCATGGTCCTCCTAACTCTCTAACATAACCAAATTAAGCACAACATAAGTATCACTTACTTCATAAAACTGAATAGTGTTAAAACATTAAAAATGGCATAAAAACGCAATTAAAGCTAAATGCATCATATCTAGATACTAACAACTAGAAGGCTCAATTTCACTTAAAAACAAGCTAAAGTGAGCATGAAAAGGCCCTAATTGCATATATTAAATTATAGCACATCGAAGCTCTCCTCTCCTCTATTTGAAAACATCTATCGTTAGCTTTCTTTCTTTTTATATATTTTTACACCCTTCAGCAAAAACCATCATTTAGTCTTACCATATCATATAGGGATGTTCTACCTCACCTCATTTCCACCATAAACATATCACTCTCTATATACTTTATTTCCAATTACTTTGCATACTTCGTTTAATAGTTGACTTGACTGTCAAAGTGTATCTCAGAAGACAATATTCAACACCTTTTCATGTTTGTCTCCTCATTATAGGTGTTTGAATGAAGCTTGCTCTCACAGGCATTCATAAGGGATCAAGCCACAACCAAGTAACATCGTTTGTTCAAGACTTTCTTCATGGGAGAAGACTATTCCTTGATATCATCATTCGTCTGAGACTCTCTTGACGAAAAAAGGCTATTCCATGATGTCACTAAATCTCATTTTTCTGAAAGCTTCCCCATGAAGGAAATGCACTGATTGGCATAATCTCATATCTCACAAGGACACTTTTTGGCGTGATCCATTCAAGACCATTTGCTACAAGGAATCACCCCTCTTCTCATAAGGCCAAAGTTATTCACCAATTCAAACAAGAGATCCCCTCTTGTCACTTCGCCACATTCATCGAACATGTTCGTACACTTTACCATCTTGTTCCTCACTATTAGATTTGGTGCCCTAACTGTAGTATATTCATTTTGTATACTTGTATTTTTTGAACAAATTAGTTAATGATAACATCCATTAACTACATTAATACCTTTTTTAAATTATCCTTAATATTTTTGCACGCAAAGAAAAATGGAAGAAAATAAAATATTGACTCACTAGTTATCTAATGTTTAACTAATACTAAGTGGTATTAGGTGGTCTAATTGTAATACGAAAAGCCAGCTTGTATTAGTAGATGAATCAAAACATGTCCTTAGTCTAATGAAAAATGAGCAAACTGATTAAAAGACTAATATGTCATTTATCAAGTCCAATTAGGGAGATGTTTTATCTTGAGCATCTGAGCAAATGACTCCCAAAAGATAGAGACATAGGTTTAACTTACTAGATTGATAGTACATCAGACATGACACAAGTGTAATAGATCCTACATTCATTTATGGGTTTATTCACTTGTGACGTTCATAATGTGGCATACCTTAATCCTGAGTGGATGATGGACTATGTTTGCGTGACTCGTATACTTTGATGTTAGTAAAAGGCAAAGTTCAAATAGATAAGGAATTGAAAGCTAGTGCGTAAGGTATATGACTTCTGCAGTATGTAGCATCATTTATAATCGTAGAATTCATAGCCCAACTAATGGGTAAATGATATTCTCTCATCGGTATTACATGATAGATGAAAAGTAAACGTGGCCACAGGTCGTTTGTCTTTGTGATAAATGACTTATTTACTATTTGAT
This sequence comes from Gossypium australe, assembly GCA_005393395.2. Classification (NCBI taxonomy): domain Eukaryota; kingdom Viridiplantae; phylum Streptophyta; class Magnoliopsida; order Malvales; family Malvaceae; genus Gossypium; species Gossypium australe. The sequence continues at coordinate 30,975,556 of CM016625.1, read as the reverse complement.
AGTAATTGACTTTTCATAAAGGGAGATGTAATGGTTACGATGAGATAAAATAGGATCATATTGGGAGAATGTATTTATCCTAAAGAAATTAATGATATCATATGAGGGTAACACACTAATGATAAGGTCATTGGATAATCACTGATTAAGTAGCTTTCATAATGATATTCAATTAGGGAGAGCTCAATTACAATACTATAATGGAACGACTTCGTAGCTAAATAAGTTTATAATTAATAGGCAAAAATTTGGAACTTAATTATAAATTGTTTGAGCCATAATTACATATGCCCAATTGATCCCTTCGCTAGCTTGTTGAAACCAGAATTAAATTGAATGTAGAACCAAATGAACAAAATTGATGAAATTAGAGAAATGAGTTGCATTCACAAATGAATGCATTTCTCATTGAGTATAGAAATGACTTGAGAATTAAGTTTAAGGTTTTCAAATTATTATTTAATTAATTATAATTAAATAATTGAATTTAAAAAATAGAATTAAATTAATTAGTCATTACGAATCTGCTGACTATAGAAATTAAATATATTTCATCATAGATTCTTTTACGGTAAAGTTGTCATGACTTTAACAGAACTAGAATTGGATTGAGAAAATTATTTAATTGAGAAAATAATTTAATTAATATTTATTTTGGAAATAAAAACAAATATTGGGTTGGCTCAAAAGTCCAAGACGCACATATAATTAGACCCAATACATGAGAGACCTAATCCCCTTCATTTTGCATATAAGGGGTGACAACCCTAGTGTTTTTATCTAGGGTGTGCCCCCTCTCCTAGTTAGACTAGGGTTGGGCTAGGAGAGTGTTTTTCTATTAAATAAATTTTATTGTGTTATACTTATTCAATTAAGATTCTCTTATCTCTTCATATAAATTGATGACACTGGTAGAGCTATTTACAAGTTTTTACACATAAGTTTCATATTTTGTTATTTTGTCAGAAAGTAGTGAAAATTTATTTTCTTAGAATAAATTTTATGTTCTGGGAATAATAATTTCTACCAGTTTCTATTGAGAGAATTACTTTCCTATTGAAAGTAATAAATCATTTTTGGTTTTGTGTTTGGTTCTTGTTGTTTGAGTCCACTTGACACAATTTGAGGTACGAGGATAGCGAAGAAGGTCATCGGATTTGTAATGCCCCAAATTTTCGGCCTAGAAGTTTAGGGTCTTTGAGCTTAAGGCTAGTGAGGAGGTGGCACATATGTGCATAATTATACGATTTAGTGTCAGAATAGGCCTGATGGTCTGGTGGTTAAGTTGAGTGTTAGTCTGCTAAGGGTCTGAAGTTCGAATCCCTAAGCGTTCAGGACGTTTTATTTTGTTTTATTAAGCTGTTACTTAGTGCTACTTAAATTTTCTTTATGTTATTATTATTTTCAGGTTACTTTTTTTGGGGGGGCATTATTCTCTGTTGGTTTTTACGTTCTCCTATTCCCCTCTCTTCTCTTCACTTTTTGCTCCCTAAAAGTTTACATATGCATAAACTATTTTGGGTGGGATTTTGAAGAGAAGGAATATTGACTGAACTGATAGTTTTACTGCAACATATCGATATAGTGGATTATCACATTGCACTGTACCGCATGTACGTTAGCTACGCTACGTAGTACTATCTGATCTGGCAGTTCATACTGCATCTCGGTACTGCGATTTACTGCATTGCACAATAAAGATTATACGCTAGCCTTGCTGTGTAATATATAAGAGTGGCAGTTTAACTACATACTGTAGCCTCTAATACCTAGAGGGTTGTAGGCTGTCTCAATAACCAAAGGGTTGTGGAGTTTACTAATATCGGTATTGTAGATTACTGCATTGCACAGTACCGCATGTACGTTAGCCACACTACGTACAACTATCTGATCTGCCAGCCCAGCTGCAAATTTCTATTTGTGTCGAATTCGGTACAACTTGTAAGTGTAGGGATGGATGGGTTGATTAAATCCCCATAGGAAGTGTAGGTTTGGACGGAGAGGTGTGTTGGCTGGATGGGTGGGTTTTTATTTTATAACTCATTTGTACTCATATGCATCTGATTGAATCTGTTAAACTGAATGTGTTACTGTGACTGGATGTGACTATACTGTTCGCCTGAAATGTTTGATTGATCTGTTTGATTGAACGTGTTACTGTGGCTGAATGTGATTGACTGTTCAACTGAAAGGCACTCGGGCCTAAGAGAATTTTGTAGACTTGACCGCTACCGTACTGAGATGGGCTAAGGCCCTAACTGATACTGATTCTGAAAGGGGCTTAGGCCCAGACTGTAACTGTTGAGAATTATTGTTACTATATGACTGTATAGTACATTGCTATTTGTTTGATTTTGGGAAAATTCACTCAACTGTTAGCCTCTGTAAGTATGTTCTGGTTCTGAACTACTTCTAGTTCTCCATTTCTGCTTCTGTAGTTTAGCTGGTTTGATCTCATGTTGAGCGCGAGTAGCTCACCCCCTCTTTTGTTTCCCTTTCAGGTACAGTTCTGGATTCTGTAGTTGGGCTCAGTATGCGGAGGTCTAGGGCAGGCTACCGTACTGAGATGGGCTAAGGCCCTAACTGATACTGATTTTGAAAAGGGCTTAGGCCCAGACTATAACTGTTGAGAATTATTGTTACTGTATGGTTGTATAGTACATTGCTATTTGTTTGATTTTGGGAAAATTCACTCAACTGTTAGCCGTCTGTAAGTATGTTCTTGTTCTGAACTGCTTCTAGTTCTCCGTTTCTGCTTCTGTAGTTTAGCTGGTTTGATCTCACACTGAGCTCGAGTAGCTCACCCCCTCTTTTGTTTCCCTTTCAGGTACAGTTCTGGATTCTGTAATTGGTCTTGGTACGCGGAGGTCTCGGATAGGCTTGTGAACAACAATTGAGTAGTTTGTGTTTTCTAGTTTTTACATTTGGTTTTGAACTATAAAGATTTATAATACTGTGGTGCCATTACTGTTTTAAACTTTGTTCGTACATTATGTTTTGTTACGTTTGCGAACGGTATTTTTTAACGATTAAACATTTTGGTTTGTTTTGAGATAAATATTTTTCAGAAATGGAATTTTGAACGACTGGTTTTTGTTAAAATTTCCCACGATCACTTCGGTGATCAATGTAGCATCCTGGATTCAGTCTAGACTTCTAGGCTGGGTTTGGGGTGTTACAGGATTGAAAGTCAGGAATGTTTCTATAACACCCAAATTTTTGGATTTTTTGAATATGTTTGTCATATATTTTGATTTGGAGTGTTGGTTAAGTACCCTAGAGTTTATTTTAGGTCCTAAGTTCGATTACCTTATGTTGAGCCTTTTATTTAATTTTGATTTTATGTTGAGCTTGAGCCTGAAGGCTTAGATTATTTAGTTGGGTTGTGACAACAATGAGATTGGTGGTGCAGTGGTTAAGCATTTGGTTATCTATTAGTCTTGAGTTCGATTCTTGTTATGTGCAAGTGTGGAATATTTTTGGCTTAGGCTTTTGTTAGTTATGGAGTCTGTTGTAAATTCTAAATCTGGTGGATGGTTTTGGATCAAACTAATCTTTTAAATATTTTATTTTATTTTATTAAAAGAAAATCCCTAAAATTTCTCTTTGGGAATCGTCAAAATCACCCTCCCCTGTTAGTCTGCACGTTATTTTCTTTCTTTCAATTTTGTTTCATATTTTATTTTTCTTTTATTTGATTAATCCTTTTTCCAACATCGCCCTTTTTTTCTTTTTCTATTGAATCTTTGTAAATTCTTCTTTTGTTGCGTAAGTACACTGTTAAGGCCTATTGTGACCCCAGTTTTCGCTCATTCTTTCTTTTGGTCGTAGTGGTCTTGATCATGTTGGTAGGTTGTGGGAAGGTTGACTGTTTTCTAAGTTGGGGTTTTTTTTTTCTAAGCATAAATCTGTTGGTTAATGATTTCTTTTGATTGATTTGGTGTTGTGGTTTCTGATTGTGGTTAGGGGAAGAGCGTATAATGATAGATGATCCTCTAACAAATCAAGTTCCTGGAGGAGTTGCTGTAAGTTGCGATAAGTGTTTGTTATTAATTAGAGACTGTTGTTTTGAGAGGAAAAGTGAATTTAAGTGGAAATCTTTGTGCTAAATCGAAATCGTAAATGTTTGGTTTTGGTGTCGTTTGTAGGGTTCTAAGTGTTCGGTTGTATGGTGGAGTAACTTCACTATCAGGTGTGTGAAAACAACCCTAAAACTTGATAGAAAAATGAGAAATCGTCCAACAATAGGCTATTTTAAAAATTGCCCAGTGCCACATGGTCGTGTGGTAGACGTGTTTTTGCAGCCCGTGTGGTTAGGTCGTGTGGAGCGCACGGCTATGTGGGCTCGTTTGGCCAATTTCTAGGCCTGGTTGGGGGCCGTTTAAGAGACTCGAAATTTAGTTTCATAGGTGATCGCTGAAATCAGAGCTTTAAAATTTATAAAATGAATGATCAAACCTGGAAACTAACTCTGACAATGATTTAAGGCAAGTGTACCTATCGAACAGTAGTATAGCTTAGGCAAGACCGGGTTGTCAAACCCAAAGGAACTAAAAGTACTAATACTAACTTTCTTTTTATTATTTAGCCTAAAAATAAAGTGAAGTTTCTTTAATCTAAATTAACGACTACTAAGCTAAAGACGCAAAGACAAAAGAATGAATTGGAAGATAAGTTGAAGGAAAACTCAGTTGATTACGACGATACCCTCAGGAAGAATCCACCTAGACTTCACTTGTTATTTAACACTAAACCATACGATTTATTCACTTAGTTTGATCCGTAGGACTCCCTAACGTATATTAAACCCTCTGATAACGGTCCGTCTCGGGTTAGGAGGCGAATCGTAAATGTTGCCCGATCGTAAATTAGGTCGTTTCTCTTTCAATTAACAAAAGGGATAATTTATTTAAAAATAATAATAATATCTTCGAAAAAGTAAAGATAGGTGATAGGTTGAATGGGTACGTATTTGAAACAAGAAAGAACCTTTAATAAAAATTAAAGACCCGAATCTTATAGGTTTCAAATTGATGGAATGAATTGTGAAATAAAACCGAGACCCACTATCTAGCGAGATAGGAACCAACGGTATAGGTAGATGAACGCCACACCCGTTAGGATGATAAGTTTGAAAACAAGGAAAGAACGACGCCACTAGAAAACTAGATAAGTCAATTCAACCTTGAAAATCAGGAGAGTGAATACTCACCAAAAGAAAATTTTTATTCATAAAATCAAACGTGACTACAATGACAAAGGTTCAACCTATTTATAGGACAAGTGGTTACGGCTTACAATTGTTTCTCAACTCTTATGCTCCTTAAAAAATTAAATTCATAATCTAGCAATAAATTATTTATCCCAAATGCTCCTCCTTGCCGTCCCATTTTCTTCCAACAACAAATGGGTTGTATTATTTTATTCATGTCAACAACCCCATTTAGCCATGCTTCCCCTAATTGCCGTCCATATAGGCTTAATTCACACATATTTTATTTCATTGTTTATTCCACCTTTCCACTATGCCGTCCATGCTTCACAAACTTTAAAAATTCTTCATTTATTTTATTCAAGCCAAGATTCCTCTCTTGTCTTCACGCATGCCTCCATATTTGTTGTTTTTTTTTTCATCAAATCCTTAATTAATTAAAGGATGGTCAAATCCCATATCCCATAAAAAAATTCTTTCTTTCATGCACCAATCTTTGCCGTCCCATGCTATGTGCCCTCCACTAATTAAAATTTCAATTCATCCATTCTTAGTGCCGCATGCTCCTTGATGTTTGTCCTCTAGCTACCATTTGTTACTAGTGTCCATGGCCTTTGCATTGTTTATTTGATCTATGCCTTCCATTGTTGTCATCCATCTTGCTTAAAAATAACGTGAATCACCTACAAAATATAAACCAACATTAGTAAAATTTCGGTTGAACATAAATTAGCACACATTTTAATCACTTTATTTAAATACTAGGTAAAACACACTATCATTCACTATGACAAAGGATTTATTAAAAACTCGTGCTATTTAAACAAAATAATGAGAATTAAGAAAACGCAACAACTTCTAAAAATTAATCAAACATGCGTAATTTAAAGTGTTAAATAATCTAGCAGTCGGACTAGCTAGTATATTCAACTTCAAATAAATTGTAATAGTTCAGCATGTTTTTGGGCTCTTTTCTATCGTCATTCCAAATTTGTGCCACCAACACCATTGCGGCATCTTTGAATTGTTTGGTTCGGGAACGTGTAATTGGCCCATTAGGTAGCCTCATCGGGTCATGGTTGACGTCCGTCACAGGCTTCATAGGTGAGCTCTTTTTATTTCTCATTTTTCCGCTTGCTTTCTTTTGATTTTTCTATTGATGCCTTCATCTTCAACTGATCTTCGTAAACTTGCTTGGGTGTTAGCGGAGCTAGTGTCACGTTCCGGCCCAAGTACTTAAAAGTGTACCGATTAGTGTAGTCGTCATGGATCGCTCGCTTGTCAAATTGCCAAGGTCGTCCAAGCAGGAGATGTCCCGCTAGCATCGGAACCACATCGCACAAGACCTCATCTTGATACTTCCCTATTGTAAAGGGAACCAGAACTTGTTTTGTGACCTTAAGTTCTCCCGCGTCATTAAGCCATTGTAGCTTATACGGATGGGGATGTTTTGTGGTAGTCAATCCAAGTTTCTCCACCAATATGGTGCTAGCCACATTAGTACAGCTTCCTCCGTCAATAATGACGCAACAAATCTTTCCCTTTACTTGGCAACGTGTATGGAAAATGTTTTCGCGTTGTTGTTCATTTTCGACACCTTGTAAGCTAAGGCTCCTTTTTACCACCAAGATTTCTCCACTTTCGGCTTGTTCTACCTCTTCCTCATCTTGGGATGTCTCACTGGCATCATCTTCCTTTTCACTTTCGGATTCAATTTCACCATTATCTCGAACAAACATAATGTTTTGATTTGGACATTGACTTGCAATATGTCCTCGTCCCAAACATTTGAAACACTTAATGTCTCGGGATCGATTCGGAAGAGCTTCCATTTTGCCCTTGCTCGTTTCACCGATTGGTTTGTTAGACTTGGGTGTGCCACTTGTTTCTTTGACTCGGTTCGGTATGTCCTTTTTGTTGGTCACTTGCCTCCACTTAGATGTTGAAGCATGATTGGGGTTTGCTCTAGGCGTAGCTTTTCGTTTCAGCTGTTTTTCGACCTTTATTGCCATGTGGACCATTTCGATGATATCGATGTAATGGTGTAATTCTACAATATTTGCGATATCTCGATTAAGGCCAGCGCTAAAACGTGCCATGGTGGCTTCTCGTTCTTCTTCTACATTAGCTCGGATCATGGCCACTTCTATCTCCTTGTAGTAATCTTCCACGCTTCGGTGACCCTGAGTTAGGCTTTGCAACTTTTGATGCAACTCGCGGTGATAGTAGGTTGGGATGAATCTTTTCCGCATTAATGCCTTCATTTCCGCCCATGTTGATATTGGGCGTTCACCATCCCGTCTTCGACTCGTCGTTAATTGATCCCACCAAATGAGGGCGTAATCAGAAAATTCGATGGCAGCAAGTTTCACCTTCTTATTTTCTGAATAATTATGACAGTCGAAGATTAATTCCACCTTCTTTTCCCACTCAAGGCAGGCTTCCGGATCAGATCGCCCTTGAAAAGCAGGAATCGCCATTTTAATGTTCTTCAAGTCGTCATCGGCCCATTCTCGATCCCTTCGCTCACGGATTCGTGGACCTCTTCTCCGTTCATCGTGTTCGTAAGCCGGGTTGCTGTCGGCTTCACTTGGTTCGTAGACTTCGTTGTCACGTAACCAAGGTTGTTCTCGTCCCCTTCTCAGAATTTGAGGGGTGTTTGCTCGAGGTCTTTGTTCATCTCTTTGATCTAATCGTTCACTGATTGTTCTGAACATACGTGTGATTTCTTGCATTACTGTTTGCAATTCTGGATCTCTCCCTTCAGGATCAGTCCTTCGGGGTTGCAATCTTCTTCCACCTCCGGCGGCGTCGGATGCTTCGTCACTTATTATTCGACGTTCGGGGCTCCTAGACATGTTTTTAAACAAAATTAATGAATCCTCACTACAATCCTCACTTGTTCACTCACAAAGAAAATTATCAACACTCACACTCGTGTTTTTACTCAATTCTGGCATTTTTTTAATGTATTCACTCTTGCCTTTTACCGCTCGAATTCACTCTTCTAGATTCTAGAAGGTTGTCTTTGACTTACTAGCAACTCGTAGGTCGTTTCGAGAGTTAAAAAAGTAAGTTTGGTCTAGGAAATGGGTAGGCTTAGAAAGGATAGAAAGGTGCGAATCAAGCTAATTGAGCATGAAGCTGGGAAGCAGTTTAATGTAGAAAAGCCAAGAGATGACCAAGATATGTTGGAGGAGGTAACAATTGCAGGGAAGTCAACTATAGTTGATTCCCAACATCTTATAGAGCTAACTAACTATACAGACAAGGGCTCGTCTCAGTTAGTATACTTTGTAAAACACTGGGAATATAAGCAAGCAAATGTCGTTCGTCTTCTTAGAGAAGAACTTGACAATCTAAACAGGCCAAGGTAGGAAGAGGGTTCTTTTTTTTTTTGAATTTTTTTTGAAACTTTCTCGGAAAAACTCAAGACGTTCAAAACGTGCCTAATTTAATTGGCTCTGATACCAGATGATAACGGTCCATCTTGGGTTAGGAGGCGAATCGTAAATGTTGCCCGATCGTAAATTAGGTCGTTTCTCTTTCAATTAACAAAAGGGATAATTTATTTAAAAATAATAATAATATCTTCGAAAAAGTAAAGATAGGTGATAGGTTGAATGGGTACGTATTTGAAACAAGAAAGAACCTTTAATAAAAATTAAAGACCCGAATCTTATAGGTTTCAAATTGATGGAATGAATTGTGAAATAAAACCGAGACCCACTATCTAGCGAGATAGGAACCAAAGGTATAGGTAGATGAACGCCACACCCGTTAGGATGATAAGTTCGAAAACAAGGAAAGAACGACGCCACTAGAAAACTAGATAAGTCAATTCAACCTTGAAAATCAGGAGAGTGAATACTCACCAAAAGAAAATTTTTATTCATAAAATCAAACGTGACTACAATGACAAAGGTTCAACCTATTTATAGGACAAGTGGTTACGGCTTACAATTGTTTCTCAACTCTTATGCTCCTTAAAAAATTAAATTCATAATCTAGCAATAAATTATTTATCCCAAATGCTCCTCCTTGCCGTCCCATTTTCTTCCAACAACAAATGGGTTGTATTATTTTATTCATGTCAACAACCCCATTTAGCCATGCTTCCCCTAATTGCCGTCCATATAGGCTTAATTCACACATATTTTATTTCATTGTTTATTCCACCTTTCCACTATGCCGTCCATGCTTCACAAACTTTAAAAATTCTTCATTTATTTTATTCAAGCCAAGATTCCTCTCTTGTCTTCACGCATGCCTCCATATTTGTTGTTTTTTTTTTTTCATCAAATCCTTAATTAATTAAAGGATGGTCAAATCCCATATCCCATAAAAAAATTCTTTCTTTCATGCACCAATCCTTGCCGTCCCATGCTATGTGCCCTCCACTAATTAAAATTTCAATTCATCCATTCTTAGTGCCGCATGCTCCTTGATGTTTGTCCTCTAGCTACCATTTGTTACTAGTGTCCATGGCCGTTGCATTGTTTATTTGATCTATGCCTTCCATTGTTGTCATCCATCTTGCTTAAAAATAACGTGAATCACCTACAAAATATAAACCAACATTAGTAAAATTTCGGTTGAACATAAATTAGCACACATTTTAATCACTTTATTTAAATACTAGGTAAAACACACTATCATTCACTATGACAAAGGATTTATTAAAAACTCGTGCTATTTAAACAAAATAATGAGAATTAAGAAAACGCAACAACTTCTGAAAATTAATCAAACATGCGTAATTTAAAGTGTTAAATAATCTAGCAGTCGGACTAGCTAGTATATTCAACTTCAAATAAATTGTAATAGTTCAGCATGTTTTTGGGCTCTTTTCTATCGTCATTCCAAATTTGTGCCACCAACACCATTGCGGCATCTTTGAATTGTTTGGTTCGGGAACGTGTAATTGGCCCATTAGGTAGCCTCATCGGGTCATGGTTGACGTCCGTCACAGGCTTCATAGGTGAGCTCGTATCACCCTCTCTCGAGGCGAATAACGTCTAACCCTAGGTTAATTAGTGGAACTCTCATTCGCTTATAATAACCCCCTAGAATAGCAGTAAATCAATCTATGGACTCCCATATTAGGTTTCACCCTAATCTGGCAAAATCTCGTAACCCTATCTCTAGGCATTTGATCAACTCCGCTTAATTATGCTAGATCTACTTTTAGGCAGGGTCTATTCCTCCTCTACCTAAGCACATTAGATTTGGATTAAGCAACATAATTAAGAACAAACTAAGTAATTATCATATAATTCAGAAATCAAATAACAAGATTCATTTAGGTTTCATCCCCTTCAGGTATCTGAAGGGTTTAGTTCATGACAAATAAAGAAAACATCTCAAGAGAAAAGATAAAACAAAACATAAGAAATCCCTAAAACTCCCTGAAGGAATTGAAAGAGAAATCCGCCGTCTTGAGTATAACTTCGGCTTCTTGGGATGGATCAACTGGCTATCTTCGAGTGATTGCCTCAACTCTGACCTTCTCGGCTTGGCTCTTTGGCCTAGCTTTGACACCTTTTCAAAGGTGGCACTTGGGGGATATATATAGGCTCTTGGAATGCGATTCTTTCTCCCTAAGTATCCTTTTCTGACTGAAATTTCTCTTCCCAGCTACAGAGGCACGGCTATGTCACACGCCCTTGTGGCTCGACTTCAAGCCGTGTTCGGATTTTGTAACTTGTAGTATGGACGTGTAAATAGGGGTTGAGGCTGTGTTCTAGATGCTCGTCAAGGCACGGCCGTGTGGACTTTGGGCCAGGCCGTGTGAATTTCGTGATATGGCCCATTTACTCCGTTTTAGGCCCGTTTTACATTCTTTTCATCCTCGGGTGCTTTCCTGGGTATAAGACATGAAAAGAAAGGATTAAGAGCACCTTTTTACATAAATTGAGGGATAAATCATCCAAAAGTAAGCTAAATGTGGGATTAAAATATGTTATAATTATGGTTTATCAAATACCCCCATACTTAAGCTTTTGCTTGTCTTCAAGCAAAATTCTCAACATAAAATTAAAACAAACTTTCCATAATTCACAATTCCTATCAACAATGCCTCATCATAATTCATAGATAATTCATACATGGATAATTCAATTTCAAAGAGTCCTAAAGATTTAAACAAAGATAAGTCATTCATTTGTAATTGAAAACGTAGGTGTTTCCCCTTACCTGAAATATTACCTTTGATTCGAAATTGACAAGAGTTGACATTCTCACTATAGATTCACTCAAATCACTCAAAGTGTTTCAGGTTCATAAAAAAAGCACTCATACGTCGAACTTGAAAAGTTAATCCCATAGGCTTGCCTGAAAATCAAATATCCACCACAGTAAAATGAGATGATAAACAGATCAAAAGGTCTTCGTTAGGGTTGTAACGGGGCTAGGGTTAAGGTGTGGATAAAGGATGAAATTAGGAGGTTAGAATCAAGATTGACTTGACAAATTACCTAACTAGAAACACGAACTAATAATAAACTTGTACTACTAATAATCTTCTGATATGAGCTTCTTCTTCAATAATTGGAATTTGACGTATAAGCTCATCTAATCACAAAACTAATAGTGAATATACTTCGTCGTTTTTTTAAACAAGTCAAATAATAAAGAATAAATTCAACTACTGAAATAATATATTTAGGTAACTGATCAAATCAAATCTCGATATAAGGGTAGTCAAAAAGAATGGTGATAACAAATACAAATGGGTTTTGGGTTAATATTAGCTGGTAAGTCAATAAAAAGGGTTGTTAGGATGGAGTGAGTGGGTTAAATCCTAGGTGCATTTATCATCTCTGTATATAAAATCATAAGTGTGGTCTCAACATGTATAAACGAGGCAAATTCTAGAATAACAGTTCAAGGTTGACACACTCATAAAAAGGTGAGCACGAAAAAGAATATATGCTCTATAAGGCTCAAAATCTCACAAAAATTATGGGTGTTTTGACATCAATCTCATAAATTTCAAATTTCAAAGCAATATTCAAATTTTGGTTAACTACCTAGCAAAAAATTTTATTCTAAAAATTAGACTTATCATGCTTAATTCTCTAGTATCTTTAAAATTTAATCATCAATGCACAATTAACTATAATTTACTCAAAAACGTGTTAATAAGAATTATAAATCATCAGAAATTTCATCCTAATTAGTAATATGAAAAATTTGCTTAAAAACAAGACTAAATTCAGGGATTTGAGAATAATGAAAAAAGTTTGGCCGGATTTGAGAATAATGCAGAAAGTTAGGCCCTTCTTTAGATAAATATTCACCCCCCACACTTAAGATGTACATTGCCCTCAATGTACAAAGATAGTTAATATTTATAGGATAAATCAAAAGAGAAGGGGAAAGAATTGTCCCTGAATTTTGGATGGTGTCCTCGAAGAGGTCGGTCTTGATGACGAACCTGTGCTAGATGAAGAAATTGGGAGCTCGTGGAGGGTTAGCCAGGGTTTATTTAGACACTTTTAAAATAACCTAAATATATAATTAAAAACAAGAAAGAAAAAGGAAAGGAGACTAAAAAGGAAAATAAAAATAAAAGGAAAGGTGGATGGTCCGGATAGTCCTTATTGATGGATGGTTCGTGAGGTGGGTGTGACTTCTAGGGCTGCGGAGGTGCTGGCGGTGGCGGAAGTGGCGTGATTCCCTAGCAGCCTGGCGAACCCGACACTAAGAAACCAAAATAAGTTAAACTAAACTAAGCATAAGATTGTCAAAGAGAAGGAAATTGAAGCAAAAGAGAAAATAAAAATAAAAATTAATTGGTCTCAAAGACCCTTGGCTTGGTGTTGAGACGAAGCTGCCGACATGAACTCATGTGTAAGGTTTCCTTTGAGGAGACTGCGGTTGGCCTTCTTTCGTTTCTTCGGCATGTTTTCTTGTGTGGCTCAAGGGGTTGAGAGACTTGTTAGATAGAGAAATCTGAGAGGAAGAGGAAGAGGAGAGGTGGAGAGTGAATGAGAAGAATGAGGAGAGGGTGGGGTGGTGTTTAAATAGAGGCCCCAAATCTGGTACGTGCCCACGCCCGTGTACCAAGGGCGTGTCAAATTACACGGCTGCCTCGCACTGCCGTGTGTCCCGTCGTGTTGATTCACCATGTTCGTGGTGCAGCCAACCACGCTAGTGTTTCAGAAGTCAGTATGTAGGCACGGTTGGGAGGCACGGGCGTGTTGCGCTCGTGCTTGGCAAGTCAGTAGCTTCACACGGTCGTGGGGCACGGCCGTGCCACTTTTACGGAGCCCGTGAGAGAGTGGTTGGATCTGTGACGTTGGAAAGTGGTTGGGACTGGGTTGCACAGCCTCTGCTATGTCAGTATGGAGATTCCGGTGGTCCACTCGGTCACGAACATGGCCGTGTGTAAGACCGTATGGTCTGAAATTTTGCACCTTTGGTTAGTTTTAAAGAAAAGAAAGATGGAAAGAAAAGGAAGATGGAAAGAAAAGGAACTGAAAATAAATTTGAATGGAAATAGTGTTAGTGCTCGGGTTGCCTCCCGAGAAGCGCTCGTTTATAGTCCTAAGCTAGACTTTTCTTGAAATTGAAAGAAATCAGGGAGGTTTAAAGGTTTGAATATCTTCCCATGCTTACGGTTCTATTTTTTTGACAAAGTTTAAGTCGAGAAGTGTTTACCTTTAAAGTGCTGAATATGGGATTGCTTACCTCGACTGTTTCGTGGGGGAAGATATCGCGTACCTCAAGAGGAATTTCTCCCTTTTCCTTCAGGACTGTTGTGGTGATATGCGGGTCGGCTTTGTCTGATAGTACCTGGTCTTCTATTTTGACGTGATTTGATGTTCCTACGAGTTCTTCTAGTGGCTCCTCCGGTTTTACTTCATGTGGTTCCGGTTCTTCCTTAACGTGTGTCTTCTGCTCTTCTAATTTGTCGACCCTAAGGCTTTGTTCCTCGTGTAATTCTTCTTTTTTGATTTGGGGTCTATGAGTCGGCTCAGGCTTGTGTCCTTGTGATGTTTCCTACGATGAAAGTTGAACCATTTGATTATCATTTGAAGTGACTTTCTTACCTTCATCGATTGTTGTCCTGGCCGAGTTAAGAGCTTGAAGACTGATTGATTCATCACCTACACAGAGTATAAGTTCTCCTGTGGCAACATCAATTTTAGTCTTGGCAGCTGCTAGAAAAGGTCTTCCTAAAATTAGGGGGACTGAATTATCCTCATCCATGTCTAAGACAACAAAGTCTACTGGGAAAACAAATTTATTGATTTTTACAAGAACATCTTCAATAGTGCCCCTAGGAATTTTGACAGTTTTATCAGCTAATTGAATGCTCATCCTAGTTTGCTTGGGCTTCCCTAGACCTAATCGTTTAAACAATATATAAGGCATGACATTTATACTTGCCCCTAAATCAGCTAACGCATTATCAATAGGCAAACTACCAATTAAACATGGAATTGTAAAACTCCCTGGATCTTTTAGTTTCTGTGGTAGTCTATTTTGTAACATTGCTGAGCATGTTGCGTTCAACTCCACGTGGTGCTCTTCGTCTATTTTGCGTTTGTTTGTCAAGAGTTGTTTTAAAAATTTCTGTAACAGCCCAATTTTAAATAGTGTCGGAACAGTGATTCGAGATCATTAAATCTGAGGAAAAGTTAGAAAATTTTGTTAATCGATACTTATAAGTTAAGTGTGATTTTAGAAATATTTTAAAATTAGTGAATTTTGTGAACTGAAAGAGTTAATGAGAAAAATTGGGCCAAAAACGAGGTATTGAGACCTCGAATTCATAAAGTGAGCCATAAATATTTCTAAAAATATTTATGGAGTGTCATTAAGCTATTATTAAACTTTCGTTAGAAAATTTTAACGTTTGGGTAGGAAATTAAATGAAAAGGACTAAACTGAAATGAAAGTAAAAGTTAAATTATAGATTAAAAGAAATTATGAAGGATCAAAATGGTAATTATACCATTTTGCATAGTTGAGGCGGTGTAACGTTAGAAAATCTGAGATTTTTTAAAAAGTATATTATTATATTATATATTTATATTATATTATATAATAAACTAAAGAAAAAAAAAGAGGAGAAGAGAAACAGAAACCAAACGAAGCAGAGAGCAGGGGAAGGAAAGAAAGAAGAAGAGAAGAGAAAGAAGAAAAAGGGGGAAAATTGGAAAATTTCCAAAATTAGCTAAATAAAAAGGGGATCAAATTGAAATATCGGGAGAATTCTCTTCATTTCTCTTCATTTTCTTCAGCTGAAAAACAGTCACGGAAGAGAGTTCAAGTTGGTTTTTATACTCAAGCTTCATGTAAGTTTAATACTTGCTTTCTCCTTGAAATTTCTATGTTTTTTGGACTTTCTACAATTGAGTCCAACTTATTAATTCATTAGTTTATGATTCTATGGTTAATTTTTAAATTTTATGTGGATTAGTGCTGAAAGAATATGATGAATAAATATTGATTTGAAGCTTTAATTTTGCTATATGATGATTTTATCAAGCGAAATTGATGGAAATTGGTTTTAGGACCTAATTGTGAAATAGCTGAAATTAAGGCCTAGTGTTAAAATTCTGATTTTAAAGGTTATGAAGTAGTTTAAAATGATAGATAAAAGTATTAAATGAGAAAAATTAACTCAATTGAGGGTTAATTCAGCAAGGACTGAATTGTATGAATTGTGGAATTAGGGACAAAATAGAAATCAACATGTTACACTAAAGCAGTTTTGGACAGCAGCAGTTGTCTAACTTTGAAAAATCACAAAAAATTGTAGAAATTGAATTAGAGGTTGAGTGAGATATGGAATTAAAGCTTGTTGAGTCCATTTGCATATAAAAGAAACAGAGCAAGCAAAGGAAGTCTATATTTTGAGATATTTAAATTTTTGTAAGAATGGTTTAGAATAACTTCGTGAACCCCTGTTCTTACTTTAGAAATTCACTAAAAATTTTATAAAATTAATTATGAGTTATAATTTATATTTTTGTATTCCTTAATGAGTCTATTTTCATTAGAAATAATCAAAAACACTATATGAAAATCGTACTATGAGATAATTGATTTTTAGTGAAGAGAGGTCAGAGCTGTCAGACTGTGTAACAGGGGAAAACTTAACTAATAAACTGTACTAATTGGCTAAGCCAAAAATTCTAGAAAATTTATGGTATGAAGATATGTGAGTCTAGTTTCAGGGAAAATTAGCGGTTTGAAATTCGGAGCTCTGTGGCTCAAGATAAAAATAATTTAGTGACTATAACACAGATGGACAGCTTGAACATTCACATGAGTAAATAATGAAAATTATAGAAAATGTTAATTACAAGTGTGTTGTTTATACATTAAGGATGTGGAATGGAGAGGAGGAGGAGGAAAATATGTATGGATACTTAGGTAGTATGGCTAATTTGTAATGTTTTAGGCTCAGGGACTAAATTGAAGAAAAGAAAAATTTTATGATTAATTTTGTAAAAATGTGGAAATGACCAATTTGCATGAAATAGATTATTTTATTATTTAAAATTTCAAAATTGAATGAAATTATTAATTTAGATTAAGATCGACTGAAAAAAATCAATGAAAATAGAAAATTTCCAAAGTGCCCCTGAATTTTGATATTTCTGCAAATTTAGCCAGGTAAGTTCGTGTAACTTAATGATGTGATATAAGGAAATGTAAGTTGATGGTACGTGAAATATTGATATGATGAATTAACTGTTTTATGTTTATGAAGAAACGGCAAGTGAATGATATTTATCATGACATTACTATGTGATTATCTTTAATATGTTAATACAAGGTAATTAAGTATGATGAATGTAACATCTTGAAAAGGGCCTATGCATTTTCAGTTAAATTGTACGAAATGTCAAGTCTCAAGTACTATGAATAAATTTTTGATATTTTTGGAAACCTAGAAATGGAAATGGAAATGGAAATGAACATTTTTGGAAACTTGAACATTTTGGAAACTTGAACATTTTTGGAAACCTGAACATTTTTGGAAATGATTCAAAAATGGAAAGTAAACATTTCTGGAAACTTGGAAATGTAAGAAAAATGGCAAGTTACAGAGCCGATCGAAAATTTTAGGAAACTTAGAAATGATGCCGAAATGTCAAATTTTAAAGTTCAAAATAGGAAATAAGGGCTAGAGGGCCTTAAAAGAAAAAGATGGAGAAGTTTGACACACAAACAGGCTTGGAAAAGTGGCCTGAAGATGCCACTTAAGGCCTAAGGAGATGGCGTCACATGCAGGGAAATAGGCCTGGGTTCGAGTCACTTGAGGAGCAAATAAATAAGTTTTATTTTTGCTTCCAGAAGGCTGAGGTGGACGGCATGGGTTTCTAGAAAAGGAAGAGTTTTGTTTGCATAAATATGTGAATAATAAGTGATAAATAAAGGATTTTCTTTTAAGATAATTGAGGAGATAATTGATGGATTAAAGGCTTTTATCTTTTAAATAAAAGAGATAATATTATCAAAAAGAGGAGTGGTGGCCAAGTAAGGGACTCCTAGGCTGATAACTTTGGCTATAAAAGGAGGGCAGGAGGGCTACTCATTCACTTTTGCTTCCTCTTTGCCGAAATTTTCCTAGCTCTCTCCTCCTCTCTGCCGAATTTTTCTTTAAGCAAGATCCATCTTCTTTTCTTCTATTTTCTTCTCTGTTTCTACTGTCAAAGCCGAATCTTTGTTGATTCTAAGTAAAGGAGCAATCAACTACAACATCAAAAGGGTTTCCACAACTGTCGAATACAAGGATCAAGGATCTAAGGTAAGATAAATTTATTTGATTAAGGGTTATGATGTATATGTTAGATTAGATCTAACATGAAGATTTCGACAGACATATAGGGCAAGGAATCCTCTTCAGATTTGGAATTTGTATGGTAAGTGATATTCGGCCAAGGTTTAATTTTGGTATTTAGAATTATTTTCCATTATTTCAAAAGCCGGAAACTGACATGGTTACATGTCTAGTGATAGCCGATTTCAAGGAAAAGGATACTAGTAATTTTGGGATTTGATTTACAATCATCCAATTCGGCAATAAGGTAAGTAATACAAATCCTACTAGGATTTGGTTTTTAAGCCAAATAGGTTTGTTAATATGTTTTATTGAATGGCCGAATATAGGAGTCAAAGATCTAGATCGGTAGATCGTTCTTCGGGATTTCAAGGAATCTATTAATCCAATCAGGTGTGTACTCACATTAATTTTCGATATATCATATGGCAGTTATTTTTAATATATGAATATGCATAAGAATGTGAATGTGGCTAAGTACCACAAATGTGGTAAGAGTACCCAGGTACGTTTCCTACTTTCGATAGGATTACGAATATGTTATATTGTTAACATGTGAATAATGAGAAATTAAGTATGTTATGCATGATATATGGGGCATTCGGGATATATGTGAAAGGGGAAGAAGGTGTTGACTTCGGTCTCACCAACGGAATATGGTGACTACGGTCACAAAATTTGAATATGGTAACTCCGGTTACATTATCTGAATTTGGTAACTTCGGTTACATTATTTGAATATGGTGTCTAATGACACAAATTATATGAGCGATGAGCACGTCGATTGCAGCGACTGCCTTCGATGGTGTGTAGCGGATGGAGGGTTGACTTATTAGTCCCCACGGTGTGACTGGCAGGTACGGGTGGTGTGTAGCGGATGGACCATTAGGCTTGGGTTTGGGTTGCATCATTTATTTTATATGAATATGAATTTGATACGAACTTGTATGCCTGATTGTTGAATGTTAATGTTATGTACACATTGAGTCTGTTGACTCACCCCGTTGTGGGAACTATTTTCAGGTGATGAACAGTGACGGACCGGGACGGTAGACCTTGAGGTGGCCATGCTCAATTTGAAGATTTTATTTAATTTGGACATTATTTCTTTTTAGTACATTTAATTTTATTATTGGGTTTTACTTGATGTAATAAGGCCATAAGGCCCAGTGGATTTTATTTATTTTTGCTTTACTTTTAATTATTATGTTACGAACTATGTTGATTAAAGTTAAGTAAGAATGATTTCTTTAAAAATAAACCCTAAAAAAAATTATTTTGTCACCTTAATAAAATTGGATATTTAAATTAATTAAATGGGTTTCCCAACCTAAGCCCAATCCAAAACAATATTTCCTAAAATTTTACAAATTTTCTCTAAGTAACAAAGAATTTGAAAACCGGTTTACTTAAGGAACATACCAGATCCGGTCCAGGCTCGTGGGCCGGGTGTGTGGTGTTTCAGCTTGGTATCAGAGCCCAGCTTAAACTCTCGGCCTGTGGGCTCAGGCCCAAAACGTTTTGAATTCGAGCCCAAATGATCTTCTTTGAAAATAAGCAGGTTTTCTGGCATGGCACCTAAGTCTCCGACCCGCAGTCCACCAGGTAAGTACCCCTAACTATTTGGGTGATTATGTGAATTATGTTGTGAATATTAGAAGGGTAGAAAAGGCATGGAACGTAGAATAGTATGATAGGAACTTGAACCCTAGGATTAGACTACTCAAACACAAAACACATAAGACTTAATGCACTAAACAAACCTATGGCTAGGTCACTAAGCTAGGGTGTGGTAACCCCTGTACGCATGTCTAGGATTGGATCCGAAAGAGCCTGGTATTTAAGCAGTCCTAGTGACTCACCTCCTCTTCGCAGGAATCCTACCTGGTGCGTAGCTTCGGTTCACCCTAACTTAGAGGGCTCAGTAGGTGTGGCAACCTCTGTGCGCATGTCTAGGAATGGTTTCGGTGGGAGCTTGGTATTTAAGCAGTCCGCGTGACTCACCTCCTCTCCACTCGAATCCTGCCTGGTGCGTAGCTTTGGTTGACCCTGACCAAGAGGGCTCGGCCATAGGCTAAACATAATGACTAAAACCCGAAAGGGAACTAGCCATGTTTTTCCTAAAAAAAAAAAAGAAGAACAAAACAACAAACCCCAGTTTTAAAATTCTCAAAACTTTCTTTTGAATTTGAGAAAACCATCTTTATAAAATTTTTTTGAAAAATTTCTGATTTGTGAAAATTACAAAAATGCCCCTAGTGGCAAAATTACCAAAATACCCTTGATTTACAAAATATGAACCTACCTAATAGTTTTGCCAAAATTTCCTTATTTTATAAGTGTTCACAAACCCTAATTTGCAAACTATCAAAAATACCTTGATTTTGAAAAAAAAAATTTCAAAATTGCCCCTAACTTACAAAATGACCAAAATGACCCCGGTTTCCGAAATTTTTGCAAACATCACCATTTGAAAAGGGAAACTCTCAAAAAAAAGAACCCTCAAAGTTTTACAACTTTTGAAATATCCCTAACTTATTAAATTTTACAAATTTACCCTGGTTTTTAGAAAATTACCGAAATACCCCCAAGGTCAAAAATTTCCGAAATACCCCTGGATTTCAAAATTTTTTCCAAAATTACCCCGGGACTTTAAAATTACCAAAATATTTTCGACAAAATCATCAAGGAACTTTTTTATCTTGAAAAATTACGAAAATACCCCTGTAGGACAAAATTACGGAAATACCCCTGGGTAGTGGAAACACAATAACGATGAAAATTACAACGTTTCTCTGAATGAACGAAAGTTCATGCTTGTTTGATAGATGAATGAATGAATGGAAAGACTGTATGCTTGTGTGAATACGAAAGAACCACTCCTAAAACTCTTGTCATAAAATTTCTTCGCGAGTAAACAAGTGAAACCAAAGTACTAATACATAAAACTTCTTAATCAAATCTCGACGCCGAAATGAGCTCTAGAGTACATGGCCGTCGTGGACGCGGTAGAGGAAGAATGACTAGGTCAGAACCCGTTAGATCGGGTCAAGGGTCTGATAATGAGGTACCACCACCCCCACCGCTCCCAGCTGTTGGTGTGGAGCAGCAAGCTCAGACGGGGGACGATGCTGTGTCGCGGGCTGTGCTGCGAGTTCTGGAGTTGGTGGCGGGGGCAGGAGGAAATTCGGGAACACGTAAGTCTGTGCCTGAACGGCTCCGAGCTAATGGAGCGAAAATGTTTCGAGGAGTATCTGGAGTGGCACCCAGTACAGTTGAGTACTGGTTGGAAGCAACAGAGCGCATCATGGATGAGCTTGATCTGACCCCTGAAGAAAAGTTAAAGGGAATGGTGGCACTGTTACGCGATGAAGCGTATCAATGGTGGTTAACTGTGCGGGATGGTGCCACGGCTGAGGATCTGACCTGGGAATATGTTAAGGAGGCATTCCAGAAGAAATATGTGGGAACCAGGTATACAGATGAGCAAAGAAAGGCTTTTCTGGTGTTGGTACAAGGGAGTAAGTCTGTCGCAGAATATGAGGCGGAATTCCTGAGGTTGAGCCATTATGCTCGAGGGGTAGTGGCAACTAACATGAACGCTGTGTCCGTTTTGAGGACGGACTGAGGGACGATCTGAGACTGTTGATAGCACCGCATCAGGAGCGAGAATTCTCTGTTTTGATGGAAAAGGCCAAGGTGGCCGAAGGGATTAAGGATGCTACCAAACAGACTGTGGACAGGAATAAGCCCAAAAGAGGTTTTGGACCATCTGGAAAGGGTCACAAGAGGCCTAGAGTTGATGGGCCACGAAATCAACAAGCTGGTACGGGCTGGCAGTATCGCCCTTGTGAGCATTGTGGAAAGAAGCACTTGGGAGAGTGCTGGAGAAAGACGGGAGGATGTTTCAAGTGTGGGTCCAAGGACCATATGCTTAAGGATTGTCCCAAGCAAACAGATGAGAGCCGACCGGCAGCTCAGAATGCTAGCCAAACTGGTAGAGGCGGACAGCAGCCTCAACGGGGTCGTGGTTCGGCTAACCGTGGTAGTGGTACTGGCAGAGGCCGTGGAACACAGGGCCGAGGTACTACTAATGTCGATGTAAGGCAACCGGGTTTGGTTTATGCGGTTCGCCGGAGGGAAGATGGTGACGCACCGGATGTAATAACCGGTACGTTCTTTATTTTTGACAAACCCTATTTTGCTCTGATTGATGTGGGCTCGACCCATTCCTATGTTGCATGTAGTGTAGTGGAAACACTAGGCCTAGACTCTGAACTTTCTGATAGACAGATGACTGTAGTAAGCCCATTAGGTCAAACCATTGTGGTAGACAAGATCTTTCGAAATGTGCCCTTAGAGATTCAGGGAGTGAACTTTCGGGCAGACTTAATGAAGTTACCTTTCAGAGAGTTTGAACTTATACTTGGAATGGATTGGTTAGTAGAACACCGAGCTGTGTTGGATTGTGCGGCTAAGCGTATGGAACTAAGAACCCCGAAGGATGAAGTGGTAGCAATGATCGGAGAAAGGAAGAACTACTTGTCTAACGTAGTTTCGGCGCTGAAGGCTGAGAAAATGGTTAAGAAAGGGTGCAAGGCATTCTTGGCTTTCGTAAGTACGATAGGTGGAAAGGAAGAAGGTATTGATGGAGTTAGGGCGGTAAGGGATTTCGTGGATGTATTTCCAGAGGAATTACCAGGAATACCCCCAGATAGGGAGGTGGAATTTGGGATAGATTTGCTACCAGGAACAGCTCCTGTGTCAATCGCCCCATACCGAATGGCGCCAAAGGAGTTAGTGGAGCTCAAGGCTCAAATCCAAGAGTTGTTGGATCGTGGGTTCATCAGACCCAGTGTGTCTCCATGGGGAGCACCGGTCCTATTTGTAAAGAAGAAGGACAGAATTATGCGTATGTGCATAGACTACCGTCAGTTGACTAAGCTGACCATTAAGAACAAGTATCCTTTGCCAAGGATCGATGATTTGTTCGATCAGCTGAAGGGGGCCGCAGTATTTTCAAAGATCACTTAAGGTCGAGATATCATCAGTTGAAGGTGAAGGAGGTTGACATCCATAAGACCGCTTTTAGGACAAGATATAGCCACTTTGAGTTTGTGGTGATGCCGTTTGGGTTGACGAATGCTCCAGCCGCGTTCATGGACATGATGAATCGGGTTTTCCAACCTTACCTGGATAGGTTCGTCGTTGTGTTCATCGACGATATTTTGGTGTACTCGAAGTCGGAAGAGGAGCATGATGAGCATCTCCGAGTTGTGTTGGAAGTGTTAAGGGAGAAGAAGCTCTATGCCAAATTCAGCAAGTGTGAATTTTGGCTTAAGGAGGTGGCATTCTTAGGACATGTGGTATCCGCAGAAGGAATAAGAGTGGATCCTAGGAAGATCGAAGCAGTGTTGGATTGGAAACCACCTAGGTCCGTGGCTGAAATCTGAAGTTTCTTAGGCTTGGCAGGCTATTACAGAAGGTTTGTGGAAGGGTTCTCGTCAATAGCCGCGCCTTTGACAAAGTTGCTAAGAAAGGAAGTACCCTTTGAATGGACTAATAAGCAGCAGGAGAGCTTTGAAAAGCTTAAAAGGGTGTTGACGGAAGCTCCAGTGTTAATTCAGCCAGAGGCAGGAAAAGATTTTGTGGTGTACTGTGACGCTTCGCATACGGGGTTAGGCTGTGTGCTAATGCAAGATGGAAAAGTGGTCGCCTATGCGTCACGACAGTTAAGGCCTCATGAGGTTAACTACCCAACCCATGACTTGGAACTAGCAGCAGTGGTTTTCGCCCTTAAGGTTTGGAGGCACTACCTTTATGGAGAAAGGTCAGTCATCTACACAGATCACAAGAGCCTTAAGTATTTGTTGACCCAGAAGGAGTTGAACTTGAGGCAACGAAGGTGGGTGGAATTACTGAAGGACTACGATTGTTCGATAGAATATCATCCGAGCAAGGCGAATGTGGTAGCTGATGCCCTGAGTAGGAAGGTTGTGTCGGATTTAAGGGCTTTGTTCGCTCACTTAAGTCTGTATGACGATGGAAGCCTATTGGCAGAATTGCAAGTCAAGCCCACATGGCTGAAGGAGGTGAAAGAGGGACAGTTGGCTGATAAGGACTTAAGTACTAAGTTACAGCAAGTACAGCGAGGAGGATTAAAGGACTATGGCGTCAATGATGAAGGAGTATTGTGCTACAAGGGAAAGGTCTGTATGCCGAGGAATAAGGAGTTGAGACAAAGGATTCTTCGGGAAGCGCATGGTAGACCTTATGCTATGCATCCCGGAGGCATCAAGCTGTATAAAGATCTAAGGGAACAATTTTGGTGGTCTGATCTGAAACGAGAGGTGACTGAATTTGTGGGGAAATGCTTGACGTGTCAACAAGTTAAGGCTGAACACCAAGTCCCATCAGGATTGCTTCAACCAATCGAAGTTCCCCAATGGAAGTGGGAAAAAATTACCATGGACTTCGTTAGTGGGCTTCCCCTTACGCCTACTAAGAAGGACTCGGTATGGGTGATAGTGGACTGTTTGACAAAGTTCGCGCACTTTATCCCAGTAAGAGTTGATTATTCTCTTCAGAAATTGGCTAAGTTATATGTGGCAGAGATTGTGAGGTTGCATGGAGTACCGGTGTCAATCATCTCTGATAGAGACCCAAGGTTTACGTCTCGATTTTGGAAGGCACTTCATCAAGCTTTAGGTACTAAGTTGGACTTCACTACGGCTTTTCATCCACAATCAGACGGGCAGTCTGAACGGGTTATACAAGTGTTGGAGGATATGTTGAGAGGCTGTGTAATGGATTTCCGAGGAAGTTGGGAAGATTACTTGCCTTTAGCTGAGTTTGCCTACAACAACAGCTATCAAGCTAGCATCCGGATGGCACCGTACGAAGCGTTGTATGGAAGGAAGTGTAGAACACCTACTTGTTGGACTGAGTTAGGAGAACGTCGAGTTTTGGGTCCAGAATTGGTGGCAGAAACTGAAGAGAAGGTTGAGTTAATACGGGCACGGTTGAAGGAAGCCTCTGATAGGCAGAAGTCGTACGCAGACCTTAAGCGGAAGGAAATAGAGTTTGAAGTGGGAGACCAAGTATTCTTGAAAGTCTCACCTTGGAAGAAGGTAATGAGGTTCGGTCGAAAAGGGAAGTTAAGCCCAAGGTTTATAGGGCCTTATCGAGTATTAAAGCGAATTGGGCCAGTGGCATACCAATTAGAGTTGCCACCAGAATTGAAGCAGATGCACGACGTATTTCATGTATCCATGCTACATCGCTATCGATCGGATCCGTCGCATGTGGTATCTGTTGAAGAAGTGGAGCTAAGGCCAGACTTATCCTACGAGGAAGAACCGATTCGGATCTTGGAACGTGATGTGAAGTACTACGAAGGAAGTCTGTTCCTCTAGTCAAGGTGTTATGGCGCAATCATGGAGTAGAAGAAGCTTCGTGGGAGCCGGAGGAGACAATACGACAACAATACCCTCAACTATTTAGTTAGGAAATTTCGGGGACGAAATTTTGTTTAAGGGGGTAGAACTGTAACATCCTGAAAAGGGCCTATGCATTTTCAGTTAAATTGTACAAAATGTCAAGTCTCAAGTACTATGAATAAATTTTTGATATTTTTGGAAACCTAGAAATGGAAATGGAAATGGAAATGAACATTTTTGGAAACTTGAACATTTTGGAAACTTGAACATTTTTGGAAACCTGAACATTTTTGGAAATGATTCAAAAATGGAAAGTAAACATTTCTGGAAACTTGGAAATGTAAGAAAAATGGCAAGTTACAGAGCCGATCGAAAATTTTAGGAAACTTAGAAATGATGCCGAAATGTCAAATTTTAAAGTTCAAAATAGGAAATAAGGGCTAGAGGGCCTTAAAAGAAAAAGATGGAGAAGTTTGACACACAAACAGGCTTGGAAAAATGGCCTGAAGATGCCACTTAAGGCCTAAGGAGATGGCGTCACATGCAGGGAAATAGGCCTGGGTTCGAGTCACTTGAGAAACAAATAAATAAGTTTTATTTTTGCTTCCAGAAGGCTGAGGTGGACGGCATGGGTTTCTAGAAAAGGAAGAGTTTTATTTGCATAAATATGTGAATAATAAGTGATAAATAAAGGATTTTCTTTTAAGATAATTGAGAGATAATTGATGGATTAAAGGCTTTTATCTTTTAAATAAAAGAGATAATATTATCAAAAAGAGGAGTGGTGGCCAAGTAAGGGACTCCTAGGCTGATAACTTTGGCTATAAAAGGAGGGCAGGAGGGCTACTCATTCACTTTTGCTTCCTCTTTGCCGAAATTTTCCTAGCTCTCTCCCCCTCTCTGCCGAATTTTTCTTTAAACAAGATCCATCTTCTTTTCTTCTATTTTCTTCTCTGTTTCTACTGTCAAAGCCGAATCTTTGTTGATTCTAAGTAAAGGAGCAATCAACTACAACATCAAAAGGGTTTCTACAACTGTCGAATACAAGGATCAAGGATCTAAGGTAAGATAAATTTATTTGATTAAGGGTTATGATGTATATGTTAGATTAGATCTAACATGAAGATTTCGACAGACATATAGGGCAAGGAATCCTCTTCAGATTTGGAATTTGTATGGTAAGTGATATTCGGCCAAGGATTAATTTTGGTATTTAGAATTATTTTCCATTATTTCAAAAGCCGGAAACTGACATGGTTACATGTCTAGTGATAGCCGATTTCAAGGAAAAGGATACTAGCAATTTTGGGATTTGATTTACAATCATCCAATTCGGCAACAAGGTAAGTAATACAAATCCTACTAGGATTTGGTTTTTAAGCCAAATAGGTTTGTTAATATGTTTTATTGAATGGCCGAATATAGGAGTCAAAGATCTAGATCGGTAGATCGTTCTTCGGGATTTCAAGGAATCTATTAAGCCAATCAGGTGTGTACTCACATTAATTTTCGATATATCATATGCAATTATTTTTAATATATGAATATGCATAAGAATGTGAATGTGGCTAAGTACCACAAATGTGGTAAGAGTACCCAGGTACGTTTCCTACTTTCGATAGGATTACGAATATGTTATATTGTTAACATGTGAATAATGAGAAATTAAGTATGTTATGCATGATATATGGGGCATTCGGGATATATGTGAAAGGGGAAGAAGGTGTTGACTTCGGTCTCACCAACGGAATATGGTGACTACGGTCACAAAATTTGAATATGGTAACTCCGGTTACATTATCTGAATTTGGTAACTTCGGTTACATTATTTGAATATGGTGTCTAATGACACAAATTATATGGGCGATGAGCACGTCGACTGCAGCGACTGCCTTCGATGGTGTGTAGCGGATGGAGGGTTGACTTAGTAGTCCCCACGGCGTGACTGGCAGGTACGGGTGGTGTGTAGCGGATGGACCATTAGGCTTGGGTTTGGGTTGCATCATTTATTTTATATGAATATGAATTTGATACGAACTTGTATGCCTGATTGTTGATTGTTAATGTTATGTACACATTGAGTCTGTTGACTCACCCCGTTGTGGGATCTATTTTCAGGTGATGAACAGTGACGGACCGGGACGGTAGACCTTGAGGTGGCCATGCTCAATTTGAAGATTTTATTTAATTTGGACATTATTTCTTTTTAGTACATTTAATTTTATTATTGGGTATTACTTGATGTAATAAGGCCATAAGGCCCAGTGGATTTTATTTATTTTTTGCTTTACTTTTAATTATTATGTTACGAACTATGTTGATTAAAGTTAAGTATGAATGATTTCTTTAAAAATAAACCCTAAAAAAATTATTTTGTCACCTTAATAAAATTGGATATTTAAATTAATTAAATGGGTTTCCCAACCTAAGCCCAATCCAAAACAATATTTCCTAAAATTTTACAAATTTTCTCTAAGTAATAAAGAATTTGAAAACCGGTTTACTTAAGGAACATACCAGATCCGGTCCAGGCTCGTGGGCCGGGTGTGGGGTGTTTCAATGAAACGAGTAATAAATTCAAGTAAGACATGACAGAAAAATGAATATGTTTAAGGGACAATATGTTTGATTTTGATTGGTTTCAAATATAAATATTGAATTAAAATAAAATGTCTGATAAATAAATTTGTAATTCCGGTAATGCCTCGTACCCTATTCCGGCGTCGAATACGGGTAAGGGGTGTTACATTTAGTGGTATCAGAGCTATAGTTTAGTCGGTTCTTGAGATATGTGATATCTTCTAACTTTGATGATATTGTTTCACTATAATTCAAACTTTATCATTATTATGTGTAATTTACTAATTATTTGTGGTAAGTATTTTAAGGTAAGTGTTAGTAAAATGATAAATTTATGATTAGGTAATGAAATTGAAACTGATACTGAATGAATTATGGAATACTGAATATTATTTTGAGTACTGAACTAAATTGTGAAGTTACTGAATATTGTTATGTGCATTGCATTAAGCTGTGAAATTATTGATGTAATGAATTACTGCAATACTGTGAAACTGATCGAAATAAGAAATGAAATAGAATGAACTGGAATTTAGAAAGTTATTTAAATTACGTAACTGAATTATGAATTATTTGAATATTTGAAGGTATATTAAATAAAGAAAATATGCGAGTAATTGAAATGTATATTGATTGAAAAGTAATTAGTGATTTTAAATTTGATTGGATAATAAATTAAAATACGATTGAATAAAAATGCATTAAATTATGAATATGTGTAAATATATGAATCGTGTATTGATTGAAAAGTGGTTGGAATTGAATCGAAGCCTGATTATATGTGAATATTTGCAATATGTATTGGTACTGAATTGTATACTGATTAGAAAATGGAAAAGTGAATTTGAAATAGAAAAAAAAAAAGATGATTAAATACCCTATTAATTTATCGGGCTAGATTGGATACAAATGGCATGCCATAGGATTGGAAGTGTTCAAGGATTCTTCGACCTTGAGTCGATGAGACACTGGGTGTCATATTATTTACTTCGGATAGATTTAATAAGGTATTGGGTACCACTTTACTTCGGCTAGGCCGATGAGACACTGGGTGTCACTATATTGCTTCGAACTATCCGATGAGGCACTGGGTGCCAATCTGGTGTGTTGGTTGGATCCGCGTATCCGCCAAAGTCCGGGTCTTGTTTAGGGGTAGATAAGAATATTAAGTGAAATTAAAACGAGAATTGATTTCCCTATTAACTTGTCGGACTAGTCGGATATAATTGGCATGCCATAGGATTTGGAAGAGTACGGGATTTATCGGCTTTGCCGATCAGGCACTTTATGTGTCGTAAATCAGGCACTCTATGTGTCGTATTTTAGGCACCTCGTGTGTCGTATCAGGCACCTCGTGTGTCGTATCAGGCACTTTATGTGTCGTATCAGGCACTTTATGTGTCGTATTTCAAGCACCTCGTGTGTCGTATACTGATCAGGTAGGCACAATGTGCCGTACTGGTGTGTTTGGGTTGGAATCCGTGTATCCGTCAAAGTCTGGATTGTTAATAGGGTGAATAACTGAAATGAGAAAAACTAAATAAATTTTGATCGATTGAACTATTGAAAATATGAGTAAGAAATTATGAGTTGAATTGTGAATCGAATTGAAATGTGAGAATTG